>CACRXK020006485.1:0-25124 GCA_902702795.2 Paramuricea clavata | reverse complement strand
GAGTTTAATACAACATTCGAAGAAAAACGTGTCGGCAGGAGCCCACAAGAAATTTTAACGCGGCCAACATTCAGAAACGTACTTACTAGCCATCAGGGCACAATATGAACGCAAAATGGAATTGCCCCTCGATACGGTGAGTTTTCCATAACTTTGATCCTCTATCTGCCTGACTATAGGGTGTGTGCGCACGTAATGTTTCAAAAATAACTAGTTAGATTAGTTGAGGGTCTTAATTAATGGGGGCCTTTGGGTGTCAGCTAAAATTTAAGCCAGTTGTCAGTGCGATATATTGCAAGCTGGCAGTAGTCGGTTACTGCAAAATGTTGACTCATCATTTCTCAGTTGTCAGTTAGGATATTTTGTCAGTTTTCAGTCAAAAATTCAGGCAAATGTCAGTAGTCAGTTAACCCCATTCAGACCCTCTTAGTTATAAGCGGGGAAGTTTTCGTCACCCAGTCAGCTGCACGAAGTTCTCAGCGGTGGAATAAATCCACACAAAACTCTACGGGTTGTGAAAATATACAGAGCAACAAGACGTACATATTTGTAGGTCAAAATGGTGATCAGTCGAATAAACACTATATGTAAGCACTTAGTAAACACTTAGCCTACTCACATTAAAATGTAGAAAAGAACCTTCTTGTGACAATGTATTTGCAAGCAGATTGTTCGTTCCCTATAGGTAGTTCTATACGCAATTTGAATATTGCTGTCGTTCACTTTTGCTTCGATTTCTGTGTACTTCATCCAAAACAGACTTTACAGGGCTACAAAGACGTTTCTTGTTTTAAAATTATCAAACATTACGAAAAAAGTGTCGAAAAGAAGCAATATTTCTCGCATGCAAAATGCTTTATGAATTTGTCTGTTGAGTTTCTGTCAACTACCGTTTAGCGACTTCCGTTGGTCTTGTTTGCTCAACAAAACTCCCAACAAGAATAAGCCACACCTAATTACAAAACGTGACTCATATGGTATATATTTCCATTCGATAATTTCCATCAAGAAGACCCTTGAACTAGATGAGAATGCATGTTATTGCTTTCATTGTTGTGGCTGTACGCTGCAATATTTGCCAACCCGGAACATTCCGGTGAATCAGCAAATTTCCTACGTACAAAGCTTGAGCACGGGAAGACAAACATGACAATCGTAACATCGAATATTCACGACTTAACGAACCCAGACATTTTCAATGTCAAATATATTTGCTAAAACAATCGGCAAATTTTATAATGCCAATTAAAATAACGTTAAGCATAGCTAGTAACCGTTCATATGCTCGTAGATGCAAATATTAAATTGATTACAATATATGTCTGCCCACATTATTATAATTTTACACTTATGCATACAATTTATCATGAACCCTCACCCTGGAATTCGTCTATGATACGGTTATATTTATTATACTGATCCGAAAATATATTTGTCAAACGTCCTGTATATGAAGTTGAACGTGTGATTTCGGATGCTTTGGCTAGAATTATGGATTGGAATAGGAGCCAGGATACTTGAGTCTTGACGACAGAAGAGCGTTGCGATAATTTAAATTCGTCTATGACTAGAGTAAAAAAAACTTAAATGCCTTTTTAAGATATTAATAAAGCGAACCCTTTTTAAGTTGCGGGCGTTATTCACATTTCACAAAGATTGCAGCGGCCTGAGATTTCAAAACATGAGAGAGCACAAATTATGAGTGACCAGCTATAGTACAGATAATGTTGAATCATTGAATGTACATAGTATTTCAACATTTATTAAGGTTTCGTTTATTATGCGGACGAAAGAAAAACGCACTTCACGCGAAAAGCATTGCTCAATCAAATCCCTCCAAAGTAATATTTTTAGAAAGTCAAATGATGCCTCTACAAAAGTGTGAGCGGCTATACAGTATAGGTTTTCTTTTAACTTTCTTTCTAAACCGTTCTTCTAACTAACTTGTTTTGAGTTCGAAGAGCAATAAGGGAAAAATGAGAATGAAATCATATATGGTTACCAGACGCACTTTGTAGTCCTGGTTCTTATGCGTCTTCTGTGGAAACGATGAAGAAAATTGGGCAAAACCTGAGGTTAACAAAAGGTTTTTGAATCCAGCAATATTGCTGCAGCATGCGTGGGTTGAATATTTGCGGTTGGGCGGATGATGCTAATTTGACAGTAGTTTCCTGTAGGGAATTATTCAATTATTTCAATAAATTCTTATAATTTTATGTAATCATATAGTCTGGATTATATGATGTGTTATTTAATGAATAAATATAAAATAGATATAAAATAGATAATAATTTATATGGAAAATACTATATTTGCCGTATCCATACGATATTGAGCGCTCAATAACATTAATAGTGGACAAATCAGGCTCATAGAAAATATAATATATGCATGTAGCGTGCGTGGGTTGAATATTTGCAGTTGGGCGGATGATGTTACTTTGAGTTTCCTGTAGGGTGTGTGCGCACGTAATATTTCAAAAATAACTTAGCCGATATAAATTGAGTAGTTTTGTCGTAAGTCATTTGCACGAAGTTCTCAGCGGTAGGATAAGCCTTGCCTGATCAAAGCCAAAAATTACAAACAAAGATCGGGATTCATTATGAAAGTGTCGTAGGTTTGTATAGAAGACGTGCTATTGTAATCAATGTTTTGCTGCTTTGTCAACAGAGAGTGCCCGTGTTAATACGATGGAAAAAGCGTAAAAGGCAGAGTCGGGATGAGGATCCAACATCGCCGATAAAAGCTAGAGAAATGAAGGACATACTGGACGAGTTGAGTTTAAAATGAAGTTACAAAAGAATAAAGACAGGCCCAAAAATTTAAAAATATGAGTGAGAACTTGGTATAGTATTATATATGTGTTACACTAAATCGTGAATTTTGACTTTGTTTTGTGATTGTTTAGAATTAATGCCTGAGATTGCAGTGAAATTGATACTGAACATAACCTGTGAAGTAAATTGAAATGAACAGTGGTAAGACATTTAGAACTTTAATAAGAACGTTTTTAGATATTTACAAAAATTACAAACAAAGATCGGGATTCATTATGAAAGTGTCGTAGGTATGTATAGAAGACGTGCTATTGTGATCAAAGTTTTGCTGCTTTGTCAACAGAGAGTGCCCGTGTTAATACGATGGAAAAAGCGTAAAAGGCAGAGTCGGGATGAGGATCCAACATCGCCGATAAAAGCTAGAGACATGAAGGACAGACTGGACAAGTTGAGTTTAATTTAAAATGAAGTTACAAAAGAATAAAGACAGGCCCAAAAAATTTAAAATATGAGTGAGAACTTGGTATAGTATTATTTATGTGTTACACGAAATCGTGAATTTTGACTTTGTTTTGTGATTGTTTATAATTAATTAATGCCTGAGATTGTGAAATTGGTACTGAACATCACCTGTGAAGTGAATTGAAATGAACAGTGGTGAGACATTTAGAACTTTAATAAGAACGTTTTTTTAGGTATTTACAAAAATTACAAACAAAGATCGGGATTCATTATGAAAGTGTCGTTGGTACTGTATGTATAGAAGTCGTGCTATTGTAATCAAAGTTTTCCTGCTTTGTCAACAGAGAGTGCCCGTGTTAATACGCTTTTTGGAAAAAGCGCGTAACGGAGGGTTTTCCAATGTGCAAAGTGACCTTTTTATATTACTAAAGATCTAATGTAGAATGTGTCATGTTCGTCATGTACGGGCTGCTGTAATTGGCGTAAAGCTGTAGCCATATACCCTCGATCCATTGATTGATAGTTTGTATATTCTTGTATTTGTATTTGTGCAGATATGATTGTGTGAAATTGGCAAAGCATAATAAATAAATAAATAAATATTTCAATGTTTTAACTTTATATGTATATTATCGTAACGTACTTAGTTTTAACTAATTTGACAGTATGCGCGCCAGATGCGACGGAAATTTGTTATTTAATAGCGTGTTAGTCGTGGCGCTCTCGTTGTGTTACTTGTGTAGTACGAAAATTACACAACCTATCTGTAAAATACTTTACCCCACTAGTTTATCGAGTCTTTCAACTTTCAAATGTTCAATTAAACTCATGTATCATAATTTAAATTTGTGATGTTGATCAACCGTTTAAATGGACCCTCGTGCGTGGTTGCTCCTGCCATAGGACATAAACTTACTTTTTTATTTTAATGGGAACTGCCCGCATGGGACTTGGAATCTCGTTTGTTATTTTAAAATTAGTGTATCTTTGTCTAATTATTTGTTGGTACAATTTTTGTAAATATAGTTGTTAATAATCCAATAAAGTTTTTAAAAACAATTCATTCAAATTTGATTTAATTTACAAAATCATTATATACCTAAACTGTAATAAACAAATAAAGCTAGCGGGGGAAATAGATTAGCATGCTTTGCGGTCCATTTGGTAAATGTGTAATTCACAGGTTGATTTACTGTATGTTTAGTATTTTCAGTTTTAATTCAGTTTTTGAAACGAAACCTTACGAGGGAAAATAGCGTGGGTTGAATATTTGAGGTTGGGCGGATGACGCTAATTTGAGATAGTTCCCTGTAGGGTACACACCCTATATAGTTATTTGCACACGTAATGTGACGCAAATTGTTCTTTGGAATGACGGAATACAGAAGATGTATAGGCATAACGGTTGCAACCTTTCGTAATCAAGACTCCGACGGTAAACACAGGATTTGTACAAATATCACCAAATTGTATTAAAGGTAAGATGTTCAGATGAAATATATACAAATGTGGAGCGATTCCAAAAGTCCATTTTATGGCTTTCAAACATCATGGAAACGATGTATTAATACATCTATAATATTCTTTATACATTATTAAAAAACTCAATAATTCATGAAGAAAACACAAAGAAAAATCATAAGCGTGTCGTATCTGTATATATAATAATAATAATAATAATAATAATTTATTCAAACAAAGTCCCAATATTGGGACATGGGTAAATAACTAAATAAGAATACATGGGTAAATAACTAAATAAGTCGTTACCGTCTATAACAATAACATAGATATTAATATATATGAAAAAAGTTGATAAATGTATAAATACACATACATACACACGCACACGTGAGTAATTAGACCAGGCTATCAAAAGCAGCCAAAACGTCGAAACAATATTTGCCTACTAACTTCATTATTGACTTATCCTTCATAGCCATAATATATATAAATAGATTTTTCGAAGTAAATAAGTTGAAAAACCTATTTATTTTATATAAATTATCAATGAATTTTGTCCTGTGGTCGATGAACTTCATGTTTGTACAAGACATTAAAAAAGTGATGTTCATCTCCTACTTCATTTAACTCACAAAGTCTGCATAGTCTATCATTGTATGGGACATTGTTGTATCTACCAGTTTCAACAGTTAGCTTATGTGCTGATATTGTTAACTTTGTAACAGCTTGACGATATTTGAAATTACTAATTTCGTTTAAGTATTTTTCACATTCAAAGTGTTTTTTTATTTTTCTAAAAGTTCTTAGCTTGCCAGTATTTTCGACAGGTTGAAACTGCTCTACCCAATACAATATAAACGCTTCTTTAAATCTATGTTTCACGTGATGGCAAACATTTCCTTTTTCTGTGTCAGATAATTCCGTCTGCAAGTTGGATAATTCAGTTTGTGAATCCCAATTTTCTCCCCCACATAGTTGCAGTACATATTTGAGAAAAATTGTTGACTTTAGGTTAAGTTCTATGCATACATTCGCTGCTTTTCCAACAAGCGTGTTTGAGAACAATGAACTTTTTATTCGAAACCAATATTTTACAACCAGCTTAACTAGTTGAACGATCAAAGGCGTTCTTCCTAGCTCAGCATAAATAGCCATGTTTGTTGATTTTGAATGAACTCTATGCCCAAGAGTTCTATGCCCAAGAATTATATAAATGGTCATACCGTTTCCATGGCCAGCGAGAACCTATAGCCTCCTGCGCAGACGTTGTTAGTGGCCTAGGCCTCACCTAACGTCAACGTCGTACCCAGGCTCTTTCCACTACGCGCCTCGCTGGAGGAAAGACCCTGGTCCAGGCTGGTCACATGTGTCCCAGATTTTTGGAGATAACAAAATTTTTACCTAAGGGTGGGGGGGGGGCTAAGTTTTATTTTATCGATCTAGTTGCCGATGTCAATTCGATAAAGTTCAGAGCGCGTGTATATTAAAAAATTGTGTATTTTATGCATGTAATTGTAATGAATAGCAAGAGTTTGTGTTGCAAAATCAATGGGTGAGATGTCTTTGTATTATGTATTCTTTGTGGATTGGATTTGCGACGTCGCTCTACGCAAGATCTACATACTGGAGTCTTTCAGTTTCACATATTGGGAAAACCGCAAAGAATTATTAGGAAAGGATTTGTAATGCTGTATACTCAAAGACAAGCAAAGGATATAATATTTGCCAAGCAGCCGACAGCGAGTCTACTGTAAATTGCCGTATATTTTAATCATAAGTGGAACGGCTCGATATAACATCGACACATGCATTATAGAAATAACAGTACGAAAATATATTATATTTTAGTATAAATTTCCAGGTGACTATTGATTTTTCTCCATTCTGATTGGTCAAGATTCACTGTCTCTGAAGTGATAGTCACTGGTCAGTGACTATAGCTTTTTTTTCAAAATGGCTGCTCGTTTTGCCGTAGTATAAACAGAGGAGGAAATTGCCAAAATTAAAGAAGATAGCATTCCGTAAAAACCCAAACAAGCTACAAAATATGGTTTAAAAATATTTCAAGGTAAAATATTAAACTTTACGTGCTTTTATTTGGAAAAAAACTGGCTTAGTCGCAACGCGACACAGAGCCGTGTCTGAGATTTAAATTTTGTAAACAAACTATTTATAGCGAAAATAAATTTATTTGAAGTGAATTTTTATAAAGTTGTGTGGATTATTTTTTGTAAATACCTGGAAATTTATACTAAAACAATTAGTCGCCTCAGGCTCGGTGATTACAAGCCTATATTCACTTCGCCTTCGGCTCAGTGAATATAGGCTTGTAATCACCTCGCCTTCGGCGACTAATTGTTAAATAGTGTGCACATGAGTATCGATAGTATGTCTATTTCCTCGTGTTTCAATAAGACAGTACTCAGTGGATTATATATATTTCGAAATGTACTTCATGCACACACGTTTTTAATAGAGAGTCAGCTTCGCGTTCATACGTTAAAGGACAAACGTTGGGCAAAGGAAAAAATAAGCTATATATAAGACAATAGAGAGTAAATAAACTTGCTATTTTAAAACTGTATGTATAATTTTGTTTTATATAAGAAAGAAAATATGAAGTGAAGAAGTTTTAAGCGAAAATGCTGCAAATTTGACTATGATTTGCCTCAGCCGTTTGACTCCTTATATAAACAAACATTCAGACCAGGTGTTTGTCAGACAAAGTCCGCTAATTTAAATTTGTCTGCGAGTATTAATTATAACTTATAAGGTACAATCTTTAGAATATATTGGGTTTTAATTGTATGCCTTATCTGTCGTAACATGCTAAAGGTTTTAAAATAAATTCCAAAACAGAAAACAAAGCTTTCACCCCGCAGCTAAAGCAAGAGCACAGTATACAATTTTATGTAAACTTTGATCATATTTCACTGGGGAAACAATCGATTGCAAATAAATACGCTCCTATAAACACCCAAAATATAGCATTGATTAGAGAGAATGTCGAGCTAAATAGTCTGTGTATATTAATGTATTTATCTATTCTTCATTGAAAATGTTCAGTTCAACAAAATTGGAAAATCGACCACACAGTACTTTACGCGAACAACGGTTATTTTATAATCGTTATGACGAAAACAATAACCGTTATGACGTATTTTATGGAAATATATGCCAATAAAAACTTCGTTTCATGATAGTCCTTTGTGTTGCTTTATTCACACTCTTTGTATTATTTTGAACTCGAACGCCACATTTGCCTTCCCTACCCCCATAAGTCCCAACTGCTATCTCCCAAAATCTGGGAGACACGTGACCAGCCTGGACAAGGGTCTTTCCTCTAGCGAGGCGCGTAGTGCAAAGAGCCTGAGTACGAGGTTGACCTAACGTCTGCTCACATTCGCTATACATTTGACTTCCCGGTAATTAACCAATCACAATCATCTACACGATAATTGTAAGATCGACCTTCAATGACCTTCACATGCATGGGCTATTATCAACAAGTCCTGTAGTAATAGGTTTTGTTTGTGGAAACACCACGTAAATTTATTACTGCAAAGCTTTCGATCCGTAAAAAAAAAAAATTAAAAAAAAAAACCTATTATATTTTATCACCATGCAAACATATAAAGAAGTCCTGTAGTATTTTTAAATTTGAAAGTTTTAATACTGCGCAGAAAAAGGCTTTTCATTCTATTATAAACGAAAAGAAGGATGTTTTCGTAAATCTCACAACTGGCGCAGGAAATCACTTATTTATCACGCCGTTACCGAAGCTATTCGATGTATTTATTTATTTATTTATTTATTTAGCTTCGCCTTGACAAAAAACGTACACAATACAAGTACAACAATTCATATACATGAGACATAAAAAGAGGCGGAGACACCACAACAGTTTACACAAATTACTGTGGGCCCTTTAGTTAGAATTAGTGACAAAATACAGACGAAAAAAATCAACTAATTAGTCTAGTAGCAACAGGGATCGGCATCGATTAGATTACGCGATGTGTTGCACTTCAGGCAAACAGTTTTCCAGGTTCGAGCATCATCCACGTCGTAACAAGATACAAGGGCATTATGGTAGTATTCTAATAGTGACAATGCTAAATGAGAACGAAACAAAAGACATTACAACAAAGGCGAGTTAGATATGGGATCGGGAACGGACTCGAAGTCCCAACAAGGCAAACCCCGCACATAAATTATAACTAGAAATTTACACTATTAAGAAAACACAAAACTTCAATAAACAGACAGCCCAGTCTCTCGCTCAGGTTGACTGCACATACCAACGGCCACTTTAAACAAATAATTGATGGAAATGATTTCGGAAAATAATCTTAACCCAAGCGCTATAGTACTAACCCTAATTCTGGTCTTAAGATAAGGATGCATATTGTACAGTCAATCTGAGGAAGAGACCGGGATGGTACAGTGTAGCATTCTCCTCAGTAACACACCTTCTTTAAATATTCGCATACTAGAAAATACATGCATGCAGAAACCCTCGCCTTGCTGACAAAACCGTTGTATTTTCCGAACAGGAAGTATCTAGAGTAGTTGTCATGGTAACACGATAATTTTTTAAGAATATTCTTACAAATGAAAATCACCTAAAAATATCACTTTTAATTACAAAATTATCAATTTCCCAACATATATATGTTAGGTATGTAATTATACGTAATACAAGCTTCAATTTAAGGTAAAATTCAACCACAAACAATTCACAAAACGTTTTAAAGTGTTCTTTATAAAACTAAACTGCCTTTAACTATTAAATGGCTTTATCGATAAACTTTGAGTTTGCAATAAAGTGATTTCAAATTCTCG
Source organism: Paramuricea clavata (assembly GCA_902702795.2). Taxonomy (NCBI): domain Eukaryota; kingdom Metazoa; phylum Cnidaria; class Anthozoa; order Malacalcyonacea; family Plexauridae; genus Paramuricea; species Paramuricea clavata. Next base: position 15,576 of record CACRXK020006485.1, on the reverse strand, counting down.
CTTGCAAATAACTTTGGTCTTTGCTTTATTTTTTATTTAAAAAATTCAATATAATAAAAAAGGGAATCAATATTAAAGTTACACTGAAATTTATATATGCTGTCTTGTTTAGTTGTTTCATATACGCAAAGGCCGTCGGGTTTTAAAGCAATTATAAAATCAATATTTAAAACAAACTTACCTTCGTTAACGTCGGCTCCCTTCTTTTAGCTGATTCTTTCGCCCTTCCTTTCTTGAAATTTACAAAATCTTGCAGAAATACGAGCCAAAATGAAATATATTTGCAAGAAATTTATCAACTCATCAAATCAAAAAATGTTTGCTATTTCGCTGTCGTCATGCAGTCGTTATAATGCACACTTTAAATTGGACCAATCAGTGTCCTTTATTGATGACAATCCGCCATATTTTTGAGATCAGTGAGGATGACCACCCATCGTTGGTGACCGACGCCCGCGCTCATTGATGAACTTTAGACTTCGCTAATGCTTTCGTTTCCCCGGGTGTAAATAGCCGGGGGGATTAGTACCCTCGCACGGCGCTTCGCGCCGCCGGCGATCGGGGATAAGTATTTAAACAAATTGTAAACATTGTATTAAAACATTTAGTATTAAATCGTGGTTTCGCCATTGATAAATTCAATGCGAGATCAAGTAAACAAACAAACTATACGATCTAGGAGTCATTAATATGCTGTGTCATTAATATTAAGTTGAATGACTTGAATCGAGAGCGACGAAGAAGCGAAGGCATTGGAAGAAGGGAACTATTCTGTATTATGTAGCTTAGCAGAATGGTTTGTGCTTTGCCTTTGGCTATTGATGCATGAAGCTCATATGATTCAAGAATGGTATGTATTAAGACAGTATTATAATCAATCCTAAAAATGTGTTCGCTTTTGTAATTCTCAAAGCCACAGGAATCGATCGGGCTTGGCCATTTTAATAGTCGTTAATATTTTATATTGTTTATTAAATGGAATTTGTCTTTTTATACATTGCCTCGTATTATCTATTGCATGTAGTACTAGCATGCAAGTTTATATAAGCCTTTCAGTTATGAAGGGTTTACATCAGAGGGTTGGTGTGATGTATATTAACTAGAATGGCTCATAAACTTGCTAGTACTATACATGCAATAGATAATAAAGGATAATAGATGCAATAGATAATAAGGCCACTGAAAATTGATATCATGTTTCTCGTCCCCGCCCGCATGGGATTTATCTGCCGCACGAAAATTTTTCATTATTCATTATTTTTGAAAAATAGGCTTAACAAAACACCGAATTGATCTCCAGATCAAAGTCTTATTGCTACATTCTGCAAGCGCAACTCAAATTGTATCTTTCTAAAGATATTACTCGCCAGAATGCCTCTATTTTTCATGTCAGCCCTGGGAACGATGATCTTGACATGTGATCATTTTTTTCCAGTTTGCTTCTGATTTCCTGTGTTGCAAAATAATCTGTTCGCGTGGTTTTACTGCTTTTTTGAAAAGAGAAATCATGCATATTCATGTTTTATAATGATCATTTATGTGTAGAAATATACTGTAGTGTAGGACGTATTAAATTAAAATGAATTATACACCGATTTACTTCAGAATTCAAATACAAAAAATAATGAAAAATGAAAAATGAAAAAATCCCGCTCCAAATTTTTGAAAATTCTGGACGAGAAACATGATATCAACTTTCATTGGCCTAACAAGGCAACGTATAAAAAGAAAAATTCAAGGTAATATAAAATAACGACTATTATGTAAAATGGTCAAACCCTTTGAGAATTACAAAAGCGAACACATTTTTAGGATTTATTATAATACATACCATTCTTTAATCACATGAGCTTCATGCATCAATACGATAATAGCCAAAGGCAAAGGCAAAGCACAAACCATTCTGCTAGTCATATAATACAAACTAGTATTATATTCTTGGCGTCGCTCTCGATTCAAGTCATTCAACTTAATATTAACAAAAGCGAGCACTGAAGATCATTTTACCCGCGAACTCATATAGCGAAACTTTAGAATATTTCAATCTTCAACTTTGTTCCAAAGACGCGACGAAATGTGTAACAAACTTTTTACAAATATTACTAACAATCCGACACACAAACTGCATAATTTACTGCCTCCCAAACACGAGTCGGTTTACCAACATAGGAACAATAGACTGTTTGAACGATTCGGAACTAATACAGAAAGATTTAAAAAAAACTTTTATTCCTATGTCGAGTAACTTAAGTTAATGTAATTTTTAGTACTAAGCGTTTTAATGACCATTTGTAAATATGCCTAATTAACCCATATTCTATCTATTAAATAATGTTTTATATACTCTTGTAAATCACGCAATTCAGCTGTCCAGCTGCAAGGTGAATCTTAAATACACTATCTATCTATCTATCTATCTATCTATCTATCTATCTATCTATCTATTAATGATACAGCACTGACTCCTAGATCGTGTAGTTTTTTTTTTACCTGATCTCGTATTGAATTCAGTTATCGATGGCGAAACCACGATTTAATCCCCGAGCCGACGGCGCGAAGCGCCGTGCGAGGGTACTAATTCCCCCCGGCTATTTTCACCCGGGGAAACGAAAGCATTAGCGGAGTCTAAAGTTCATCAATTATCGCGGGCGTGAGTGACCAACGGTGTTGGGTGGGTGTTCATCCTCACTGATCTCAAAAATATGGCGGACTGTCACGAATAGCGGACACTGATTGGTCCAATTTCAAGTTTGCATTATAACGACTGCATGACGACAGCGTAATAGCAAACATTTCTTGATTTGATGATTGATAAATTTCTTGCAAATATATTTCATTTTTGCTCGCATTTTTGCAAGATTTTGTAAATTTCGAAAGCTCTCTTAGAAAGAAACTGCGAAAGAATCGGCTAAAAGAAGGGAGCCGACGTTACGAAGGTAAGTTTGTTTAAAATATTGATTTTATAATGGATTTAAAACCCGAAGGCCTTTGCGTATATGAAACAACTAAACAAGACAGCATATAATTTCAGTGTATCTTTAATATTGATTCCCTTTTTAGTATGATATTGAATTTTTTAAATAAAAAAGAAACGAAAGTTATTGGCAAGCGAGAATTTTAAATCATTTTATTGCAAACTCAACGTTTATCGATCAAGCCATTTTAAAAGGCAGTTTAGTTTTATAAAGAACACTAGTGACTTTAAAACGTTTTGCGAAGCGTTTGGGGTTGAATTTTACCTTAAATTGAAGCCTATATTACGTATAATAACATAATAACATACGTAACATGTATATGTTGGGAAATTAATAATTTTGTAATTAAAAGTGATATTTTGAGGCGATTTTTTATTTGTAAGAATATTCTTAAAAAATTATCGTGTTACCATGACAACTACTTTAGATACTTCATGTTCGGAAAATACAATGGTTTTGTCAGCAAGGCGAGGGTTTCTGCATGCATGCATTTTCTAGTACTACATAGTAAATATTTACAATTTGTTTAAATACTTATATGCGAATATTTAATACATCGAATAGCTTCGGTAACGGCGTGATAAATAAGTGATTTCCTGCGCTGGTTGTGGGATTTACGAAAACATCCTTCTTTTCGTTTATCATAGAATGAAAAGCCTTTTTCTGATGCGCAGTATTAAAACTTTCAAATTTAAAAATACTACAGGACTTGTTGATAATAGGCCATGCATGTGAAGGTCATTGAAGGTCGATCTTGCAATTATCGTGTAGATGATTGTGATTGGTTAATTGCCGCGAAGTCAAATGTATAGCGAATGTGAGCAGACGTTATGTGAGGCCTCGGCCACTAACAACGTCTGCGCAGAAGGCTAGCGAGAACCAAGAAAAATCTATTCCGCAAATAGTATATTCCTCTGGAAGTACATGATTGTTTTTTTCCTTTTTGATAAAGTCTTGTTTGATTCAGCAACTGACTAGCGTGTGAACTAGCTTCTGCTTTTTTTAGCGGTTTCACAGGTGATTTTGCATCTGTAATGAGGCCATCTCAGTGCTTTGTTCTTGCTGTTTTTCCTACCTTTTTCCGTTGTCCGCGATTCTTTTCTTCTTCGCAGGACTCCTTGTAGCGTTTCGCATGATTGTACCGATGCTTTCAGTGTTCTTCTAAATGAGGTGTCATCAAACTTGCTGACATTTAATTTAAGTTGCTCGAGAAATTCTGCAAAGTTGCTCGGTAACGTCATAAAACATGGATTAGATATTCACGTTTGAAAAATATGTCTAGCCATTATATACATAACGCGGTTAGCGTGTAATAATGGTTATTAAATAAAACCTTTGAACGTTGCCAGTTAGACTAACGCCCGTATTCTATAAGCTCATTCAACACTCAATGAGTCTCCGTTCAATCTCAGCTTCTCTTGGGTGTCAATGTTGTTTTTGAATAGCTGGAGGATGAGTAGTCACATAGTAAGGTATGACACTAACTCTCCAGTTATTCAAAAACAGCATTGACACTCGAGAGAAGCTCAGATTGAACCTCCACTCATTGAGTGTGAGTGAGCTTTTAGAATACGGGCGTAAAAGTGGATTAAGACTACTCCAGTTTATATGACTTGCTCTTATAGAAGATACCGATCTTATATAAAGCATAAAGTCATACACCTGTATTCTAAAAGCTCGCTCACGCTCACACTCAAAGAGTAGAGGTTCAATCTGAGCTTGCCTTGAGATTCAATGCTGTTTTCGAATAGCTGGACAGTTAATAGTCGCACATGCAGTAAGGTACGATACTAACCTCAGATTTAACGTTCCTCCACTTCCACTCTTTCACTCTCTTTGAGTGTGAGTGAGCTTTTAGAATACAGCTTATAGTTTGTTTCATGTTGTTTGGGTAGGATATAAATTATGTGTTTGACCACAAAACCAAAAGTATGATACAACATTATTATTTCAATTGATGTGCGCGTCAGCCAACGTTTGAGAAAACGTCACACTAAGTTCGTTATGATACGGTTGAAGTGGGAAACGGTCATAAGTCACAATGACTGTGTTAAATCAAAGTCAATTGCATGTAACCTAATATGCATAACTGGGCAGGCAAACCAAATAACTAGCTCGGATCAGTGCACGCTAAAATTGTTTCAAGATTATACATATATACATATATAATAATATCAGTTCACTCGAGCTCCCCAATCGGGGTTTTCAGTGACCAAGCATTACGCTTAATTATCTACTACAACTTACTGCTTTACTTACCTATTACCTACTTAGCCCTATTTATCTTTACAACAATTGAGATATTACTTTCCTAAATGTGTTTATCAACTTTCCCTGTGAGAGGAAACGGGAGCGTCCCGAGAAAATCCACGAGTTTCGGCCCGAGCATTGATTCTTTTCACACATAGTCTGTGGAGATGTGATGGTCTGGAAGCCCGGCAAGCTTCAAAGCAACAAAACAGAAGACCTTTGTTTGATGTTTAACAACTGTACCCCACCGCGCATAAATCCTTTGTTTCAACTTCATTAAATATTATTCATCGTGGCGTCTTAGCCATCCCATTGGACGGCTACCTACGAAAATACAATGAGTTCGATCACCGTGCACAAATTAACATACAGTAAATACAGACAAAAACATAATACAATGACTTCTGTTTTGTTTCCAGACCATCATATCTTGATAGACATTTCACGTGAGTCCTTAAAGGCGACAATTGAACCCGCAATCTCAGAAGTGCATGAAAGGCTCTTGCTCTGACACGTACTGGTCGTGTCAGGTGAAAGATTTTTACTTAATTCATCACGCAATGTCAGAAAATTTAACAAGCAACCAATATTATGGTTTAGATCAGTTCAGGAAAATCCACTGCAAGCAAATTTGCATATTTTCGAAGTCTACGTGAAAGAATTCTTGTTCTTCAGATGTTTGGACGCATGTCTTCAAATATGTTGGTGTCACTGATTCTTATTGCAATGTTAAGAGAAGCCATTTCCTGCCAACAAGGTCAATATAATTGTGAGCATGGAAATGCTTGTCATCCACACCCAAGACATGAAAGAAGATGTACAACAGAGAGTTTCTTACAAGGCTACAGAGACTGCATAAAAAGTTGTTGTAAGTAATGTGTATGTGGACATTAGACTGATGGAAGTCACGTATCAGCTTTATTACCATAAACCTGAAACCATGAGTTAGGTGTTAGCTGACGCCATAGCAAGTGATTTTGAATACCACTGGAAAATGTAATTTTGCGAATGGCTATGTTAATTTGAGATCGTTACTCGAATATTTTCAAACTGGAATGATCAACCATCTCTGACGAGATCAAACACCCTCTCACAAAGCTGATACTTTTAATCCTTCCATCTGCAATATTTATTTCTGGTGATTCCCCATATACTGCGGGTAGTTCTAATCCGGTTACAAACAAACAAGTTTCCTACGACAAGTTTTCATTCGGCATGTTTTATATGTCAATTCCACGTGTGTATACGTACAACAAATTTGCTATATGTTTCTGACCGCTATGATAGCTATTATAACAATAGATCGTTGGCAACGGCATGCAAGTGCTCAAAATACTTCGCCAACTTTTCTTTGTTACAGACGAGAGAAATTTACTTTGCCAATTTACTTTTACGGTAAACGTAATAATTGTCAGACTGGAACCAGTACGTACATTTCGTCTACCGGGTTGATGCTTTATCGAAAATTATTATAGAATTTTAACATTTTGCGTCCACTGAAAGAACTAATTGCGAATAATAAGGACATGTATAAATAAAATTTGGCATGAAAAAACCCAGATGCTTTCAAAGACCAGTGAATCACAATGCTGTAAACTTCAACATCCTTAGAAATTGTGAGCGAGACATCGAAAAGCAAAATTTGCGGGGAAAAGCTCACGAGCCCGCACTATTTTTATGCAGCGTCGACGAAAGTCCCCTTTGTTGGACTGTCATATTTCCAAGAGTGTGTTGATCGAGTTCATGCACCACTGCCACAAGATAAATGGATATTTCTATCTAGTATTCTCTTGAGATCAGTGTCTTATTTCCAGACATGCAAACATGAATACCATAAATCATGCTTGATTTTTTTTATTTTCCACCACAGCGAAGGAAATTGAAACATTCTACTACACTACAACTTGTGAGTCGGCTCAAGAAGCATTCACAGAGTTGATCAGTTATTGGTATTCGCTGCTAACAAAAGTTTGTGATTTTGCGCTGGTTTTTGGAATAATAATGATTGCTTGGTATTTCAAACCTGAAGGAAACCAACCGGTTCAGTCAGACGACAAAAACCTTGTGGAAATCAGAAAGCCGATTCAGGAAGAATTTCAAGACAGATCGAGAGACCGTTATCAGTCGAAAAGATAGTGAGATTTAAATAACTATTGAGAGAAATGGTACTCTATGCAACACCGCGGAAAAACGTCTGCGCATGCGCGTGCACGAGGATTTTTTAAATGCCAAATTGTAAACAAAAACATGGCTTTTTAATTATTTAAGGTAATTGAAACAAACAAAAAAATACACTAGACTGGTAGTTTAGACATGAATAAAAAGTTTTCGAACATTTAAAATCTAAAAAGAATTTAAATTAAAAATCACCGTTTAAGACCGGGAGGCGTGTGAACATTTCTTGAAAAATTGTCGAATATATACCAAACTTAAGACACAAAAGTTAAGAAAACTATCGAATAGTTAAGCATTTGCACACAATTTAATTGTGGAGTAAATCATCACCCTTAAATATAGTCAACGCAAAAATTATACATGCCACGCAATAAAAGTTGTGGGTCATATTTATTATAAACCTACAAAAAATATCTTTGTATGGTTCAGGTAAAGAACGTTTTATACAATAAATTTATCGACAGTCACCTTTGGTTTATTTTCTTGCATAATACTACTTCTTGCACATGTAGACTATAATTATTTTTAGTTTTTAGGTTGTCACGTTCATTATTCCGCTTGCATTTTCATAGAAAAGGCAAAACATCGAAGTCGCTCCTTGTCGCTTCCATTTTGAGTTTTTGACAACCTTCGGAACACCTGACACCACGTTCGCAATACAGATTTCAGTAATGTTGACGCATGCGCAGACGTTTTCCACGTTACTCTTTGCCAACTTATGCATGCTCATGCGCGTGTTTTGTTTGCATTTTAATTTCAAGCAATAGATAATTTAATTAAAATTCCGATCAGTTGGTCCACAGACCGGAATTTGAATTAAATTATCTATTGTTTGAAACTAAAAATGTACACAAAACACACGCATGGGCAGAACGTCCGACAGCCTCTTTAAACTATTAATCTCGGCTACGACTTTTCGCTACGTTTTGATTATTAAGACAAACACGAAACATATGTACATGAATCTTGATGTAAATATATAAACTTATTCAAACTCATCATTAATTAGGTAGCTTTTTGACGACCATCTCGCAAAGAGAGAATTAAAATGTAGGCATTTTTGAAAATTCAACTACATGCAAAATACCACAAGAACTTCGACGTTTTGTGTGAACGGCCTTCGTTTGGAAATTAGTGGGTTAGGGCCTTACTTTGACGCGTCAAAGTTGTTTTAGTATTTTTCAAGTAGTTGTATATCTTTTACAGTACTTGCAGTTTGAATCCCACACTCGGGTACCAACCGAAAATGTGCAATAGTTCCAACTACGTTGAGGGCTTGATTATAAGCAATGCTGTCAGCCCAGATTTGATTTGAAACGGATAGCCCGCGGGTATTATAATAACTTTGAAATTTGTGGTTTCTTAGTAAATTTGTGTTATTATAAACGAAAACAAAATTCTGTTAAGAAGCTAAATTTGTTTTGGAATATTTGCCTCTGCCTTGACGATTCGAACAGGTCAATATGGTATTTCTCCCACTGGCCTCTCCAACTGGATGAAAACTCAGAAAGTGCTTTCTATTTTGTAACTATAGAAGTAATTAATTCATATTTGGTTTAGCTTGTGCAGGGTCTATTTGGTTTGTTTCAATCTGTTGCGGGGTGCACTCAGGAGCCTGGGACATAATTGCCTGTCACGAGGTGCACTCAGGAGCCTGGGACATAATTGCCCCTTAAAATGAACACGGACACCCCATATGTTATATGTTACCCATATGTTATGATATGTTATGTTATGTTTTTATGTTGTGTATAAACAAGTACGTAAAAGCCTTTTATTTCATAAAGCTAGATCGATAACAATACGTTCTATAGTGTTTCTTTCAAATATCGAGTCCTAACCAAAACATTGTAGTTCGAGGTGTCCGTGTTCATTTTAAGGAGCAATTATGTCCCAGGCTCCTGAGTGCACCCCGTAACATCTATCTCCTTCAGAGTTCAACATAAACGTGTTTTTAAGCTTGTATTAGGATTCAGTCACATAGTCCTCGAGATATGCTGGTCTACGTGTTTGTCTATTGGATGTTCTCCTTGCCGTACCATTGGGAGCTGCATGCTCTTCAGGTTCATGAGCAACCAGTTCCTCGCATTCTGGCAGCTGCTGTCGGTCTGGCAAATCATGTTCTTCCATTGGCAATTCTATGTCTGCGTCTAATTCGTCTGGTTCCACAGTTTTCCGAAGATGCCTGCGATTTCTTCTATAGTTCCTCGATCATCAGTTGCAACAATATACGACCTCGGACTAGCAATCGCTTTCACCTTTCCTTTCCTCCAGCTTTTCTTTCCTTTCTCGGGCATCATACCGACTGCATCACCGACCTTGAGTGTTGGAAGTTTCTTTGATCCTTTGTTGTAATAGTAAGCTTGTTTAGTTTTTGCCTGTTGCAGCTCCTGTTTTGTAGAATGCATACAGGTAGGCTCAAGCAGTTTAGGCGAGGTTGGAATTGTGGATCTTGTTCTCCTTCCAAATAATCGTTGTGCTGGCGAGGTACTCATACCTTCTGATGGTGTGTTCCTGTGTTCGAGCATGGCCATGTAAGGATCTGCTTTCGCGTCTAACGCTTTCATCATAATTCGCTTTGCTGTCTTCACAGCACTTAAGCTTTCCGCTTTCCCGTTTGATTGAGGATATCGAGGCGACGAGGTTACATGTTCGAATTCATATTGCGCAGCAAAGTCCTGAAACTCGCTGAAACTGTACTGTGGCCCGTTATCACTGACTACCCGCTCAGGTACACCGCAACGTGCCATGTGTGCCTTTAATTTTTGGATAACTTCAGTGCTTGTCTTCGAGTATAATCTGTCTACTTCTATAAAGTTAGAGTAATAATCAATCAATCAATCAGTCAATCAATCAATCAATCAATCAATCAATCAATCAATCAAAACAATTTATTTATCCACGGTAAAATCTTCAGTTACAAAGTAATACAATACATACAATACACGATACACATTTAAAATACGTACATGATAAAGATATTAACTGATTTACAAGATTGCCGTGTGGGAATCAGATTACGTTATCATAATATTTATTAATTGTCTTCTTAAACTGTGGTAACGATTGGCATTTTCTTATATCTTGCGGAAGACTATTAAACAATACAGCCCCACTATAACAAAAACCTTTTTTCATCAATAATCTGTCCGTGGCTTGAGGACATTTAATCTCATTACAGAGTTTCTAATATTATACCCAATGCCACGAACAGAGAAAAGTTCCTGCAAATAAGTGGGGGCTTTCCCATTAGGAATTTTAAACATTAAATTAGCCTTCAATTTTTTCCTACGCAAAGAGAGATTATCCCAGTGCAGCACATCAAAGAGCGCACCCGTACAGGCCGTACTGGCATTATAACTCGCTTGCATAACAATCCTTGCTGCTCTATTCTGCAGCTTTTGTATTTTGGAACTTAGTATTTGACCTAGACCATCCCAGACCGAGCAACAATAGTCGAAATGTGGTTGTATCAACGCTCGGTATACACGAATGGCCGCGTCAGTTGTTACATATGGTCTAATACGCTTTAAAGCGCCAATTGCCGAAGCAATTTTCTTAGATATTTTCTCAATATGTGTTGACCAATTTAGATGTTTATCAATATATACCCCCAGAGATTTGACTGAATCGACTTTTTCAACATCACAATCATTGATTTCAACCGTTTTTCTGTCGTCCATAGCACTCATTCTTTGTCGAGATTCAATTAGCATAAACTCTGTTTTAGCAATATTTTGGCTTAGTTTATTTGTGTTCAGCCATTTGTGAAGGTTTTCCAATTCAGAGTTTACGACACTTTGGAGCTCGTCCGTAGAATTTGCCGGGTAACTAATGCTAGTGTCATCCGCAAACATTCTCGGGATGGCACAATTAAGACAATTTGGTAAGTCATTAATATATACGAGGAATAACAATGGTCCCAAATTGCTCCCCTGCGGAACACCACAGGTAACTGGATTTGAACTTGACAAATGGTCATTTACACGGCATTTTTGAGTTCTATTGGTAAGATACGGCTCAAACCATTTAAGACTATTCAAGTCGACTCCATAATTTCCCAACTTTTTTAAAATAATATTATGATCAATGGTGTCGAATGCTTTCTTTAAATCTATAACAACAACTCCATTAATCAGACCATTGTCAATGTTCACAGACCAGCTATTTGTGGCTTCGACCAATGCCGTTAGAGTGCTGTGTAACGATCAAAATCCCGATTGACAGGTGGTCAAAAGATTATAATTATTCAAATATTCGTAGAGTTGTTCATAAACAATTTTCTCAAAAATTTTAGCAATAACAGGAATGACAGATATAGTGCGATAATTACTAGGATCATTCCTAGCACCGCTTTTGTACACTGGTGAAACCCTGCTCTCTTTCCATTCGTGTGGAAATATTCCCGTATTAATAGACGCTGTATATATTGCCGTTAGGGAAGGTGCAACAACATCAGCAGCTATCTTAAGTAATTTACTGGGTATCTTATCAAGGCCAACTGATTTTTTTACATCAATTTTTGTCAATAACTTATAAATTGTATCAACAGAGGGAGTCTTCAAAGAAAACATGCTATTAGTTGGCTTGAGATAATACTCTGGGCCATTTTCTGTTAAAACGATGTCAGAAGCAAGATTGCTACCAACAGTAGAGAAATAGTTATTGAATGCTTCTGATATCACAATGGGTGAGGTAATAACTTGCTCTCCCAACTTAATTTCTGATAATTTTTTAGTTTTGCTTGCTTGAATGTTTTGAACTAACTTAATTGATTAGCTTCCATGTCTTCCTCATATTGCCTTTATGTAGCTCATATTGCCTTTATGTAATCCACTGTAACAAGATATGTTATGTTATGAACACGACATCACAAACTGCCTAATTTACTAACACTACTAATACACTGTTCAAATTATCATAATCCTATAGATCTATGTCAAAATACAATCACGAGTTCATATTTTGCGATCAGCAGGCGAGCACCATGAAGCATCCTAATATCAGGTCGTCAGGTGTGAGAGCATATTCCTGGATTGTGTGCTTGACCATAACTAACAGTAACTTATCTAGTGTATTCTCCTCTCAATGAATGGAAACAATTCAAGGTTAAACTCATCAAGTTATTTAACGAAAGGACGTTCAAGGTGATATTCACGTGAACGAACGTTCCATTTGGGCTCTCCCTTCGGGGAAACATGCACTTCTGATTGCGTTGGTAACAAAATATTTACACAGGTGTGTTTATTTTAATCAAACATAATCTGCGTAATCTTTGTGCAAGTACTATGAACAAGCTCGTCTGATTGCGAGACTCCCAACATGAAACTGGTAAAGAAGAATTCCTATAGTGCCGTAATGACACAAACGAATCAGAGTTGGGATGTGAAAAGTTTAAACTTAGCTAAAGCAAGCGTTTCTAGCGTAAGGGTTTGTCCCGTGATTGGTTTAAAATGAGTTCCAAACAATGCAATAGTATTTGTGATTGATGTGTTGAAGGATACATTGAGAGATGAAAGATGAACATGAATATTGCTGACAGCACTTTATTTATTGCACAATTACGACCTTTTAATTGTCCCTAACTTTTCTCATTAAACGATAAACGATGTTGTGATTGACTGTTATTGCAAGATGAAGCACTACTGATACATCAAAGTTCAATCAAATGTGAAAAAAGAAAAATCTTTATCGTACATGCACTGATCGACACTGATCTGAAAGAATTGCTGCTCTTCTGATAATGGGACGCATGCTTTCAGGCCCTCTTTTTTTAAGAATTTGTCAGTGGAGGGGCCAACAAGGGAACCAGAGAAAGGGAACAAGAGAAAGGGAACCAATTAAGAGGTAGTGAACGGGAAAAGTGGAACGTGTCTGGCCCAGAAAAATTTTGTATTTTCTCCGAGCCGACGACGCGAAGCGCCGTGCGCGGGTACTAATTCCGTCCGGCTATTTACACCCGGGGAAAGGAACGCACTAGCGAAGCCTAAAGTTCATCAAATATGGTGGGCTCATGGCTCACCGTTCATGGGTGGTCCGTCATCCTCACTGATCTCAAAATATGTAGCGGACTGTCGTGAATAGTGAACACTGATTGGTCAAATTTGAAATTGGCATTATAACGACTGCATTGACTTTCACCTTATAATAAAGCATAATCAAGATTATTTCAGAAAGTCTTATTTCATCAGATCAGCAAAACTTTGGAACAGTCTTCCCCCAGTCATAAAAACTTCTAATACTCTAACTTCATTTAGAACACGCGTAATAAATTTGTATAATAGCAAATTAATAACATACAATCCTCCCAGTATTAGCTATTAATATATTGAATGTTTTGTATTGAGTGTAAATATTTGTTAAGTGACGTTTAGTATAGTATAGCTATATGTTAGTACATAGTTAACAAAGGGATGAGGTAATAATTGGGATGAAAATTCTGTTCCTTGTTCCTGTCATATACTGTAGTGTTATATTGTTGTAACGTTTTCACATTTGTGACAAATTTAATAATAATAATAATAATAATAATAATTGGCGACAGCGAAATAACAAACATTTCTTTCAAGTTGTATTTTTGCAAGATTTTGTAAATTTCAAAACCTTTCTGAGAGCCAAAAAACGTATAAAAACTTCTAAAAGAATGGAGCAAAGTCGCCGACGTTAATGAAGGTAAGTTTTAAATAGTAATGTATTGTTTGTTTTATAATTTATATATTTATAACTTATAGTGATGGGCGATACTGCGAATATCGAACTGATATACTATCGTTGCTTATATATAAGTGAAAAAAGACAGCATATAATTTCAGTGTAGTTTTATTAATTACCCTTTCTTTTGTATATTAAAATATTTAAATAAAGAGGAAAGCAAAGTTATTTTCATGCGAGAATTTGAAATCAGTTTATTTCAAACTCAATGTTTACCGATAATTCGATAAAAGGCCGTTTAGTTCTAAGAAGATTTTAAAACGTTTTACGAAGCGTTTGTGGTTGAATTTTACATTAAATTGAAGCTTATATTACGTATAATAACATATCTAGCATATATATGTTTGGGAAATTGATAATTTTGTTATTAAAAGTGATATTTTGGAGGGCTTTTTCAATTTTAAAACTATTCTTAAAATTATCGTGTTACCATGACAATTAACTATACCTTCAACTCTTCATATTCAGAAAACATAATGTTTTATCAGTAAGGCGAGGGTTTCTGCATGCATGTATTTTCTAGTTAGACACAATATTTCAGTATATATTTCATCCGCTAGACAAAGATTTGGTCATAGGAATACTAAAATACTCTTCTTATAACTAAGTTATTATTTCGTTTTTTGCTTATATTTTACACAGAATGGACCTTTAGGGGGGTGACGAACATGGTTCACTGGAGGGGCCAAAACAGGGCTTGGGGAGCAGTGACAATCACCCTCCCAGCCCCCTCCCTCCAGTCTATGGTATTAAGAAGCCCTGATTGCTTTAGCGTCATAATTTTTATAATTACCGCAATTTATTGTTCTTGGTAACAGATGAATCGACTTTATCTTGCGGACGTAACCGATCATGTCGATCGTGATCCCAATTGGAAGAGGAATAACATCAGTTTCCTTAAGACCTTAACTGTCTGGAGGCCTGTAGAATATTCCAATCAGAAAATTTTTAGAGTCCTCTAACATAAGTTCAGTACAAATACATTAAATGATTAAATGATATCGCTTTCCAGATCATTTCGGCACTTGTTCGAAATGTAACTGCCGTTCCAGTTTATTGACTCGCTAACATATGTTTAGCCAGGGGTATCGAAAAGTGATTCAGGGTCTTAATTATAGTTACTATGCGTTTCACTCAACGATAAAACTAATGCCTTTAAAGTTTTGAAGCAATTCAGTGATATAGAGTTTGTTCGAAAATAGTCCATTTACATATTGATGAAACATTTTTAAACCACTCTGTTTTTAAGCAATAGCAATGCGTTAAACTCTGGAACATTCCTTTGATCTCTCCTTTAATATCAAAACGAAGAGGTTTATTAGGCATCCTCTTGATGAACGAACACGTAGAGCAAGTTTCCCGCCATATCGTTGCCACATATACTTGATAAGATGTGCGTTTCCTTGTTAAGACATATATATTACCTGACCTTCAGCAGCTAAATGAATGCTGTCAGTACTTGTAA
>CACRXK020006484.1:0-25125 GCA_902702795.2 Paramuricea clavata | reverse complement strand
TAAGCTATAAGAAAATGCCAGTTGACAGCTTGTAACAAAAAATCCCATCAGAGATTACCTTTCAGAGTGTTGGCCGGTCGTCGATTACAGCGCTACACAGGATATGTCAAATTAGATTAGTTTAGGTTTCCTCGTGCAGTACACTGCACCAATAAGGAGTGGCCCTGACTACACACGCCTCCAGGAAGAACAGTTTAAAACTGACAGAACTATTCAATATAAGCAAAGTTATATTTCCTGCTGTAGTGAAACTGCACCATTAATTAAGAAATAACTCTGACTGTACACAGGCAGTTTAAACCTGATAGAACTATACATAAGTTAACCTATTAAGTACTGTTTAATAAACGAGCAGGAGTGTTTTAGGCTTTAGCGACCTTTAGCTATTAGATCTAATAAAACACGACCTGCGAGTTTATTAAACGGCTGCAAACACGACTACAAATGCAATAGATATACTGCCTTATTAGTATTCTTTATATAAAGAATACCACTAATGAGGACACAACTACAATACATACTGCCTTATTATTTTTTTTATATAAAGAATACTAATTAGGAGTGTTTTTTTTCAGGGCACGTGACATATTATGGTTGACATGATTTTCCAATAACGTTATGAATTATTAATGAGTGTTTGAAGGTAAGCGAAGGAAAGGTAAGCCAAGGAAAGGTACATTATTTTTATTACCTAGCAATTGCGGACCAATGGAACTCGGGTTTTTCTCGATGGCGTCGGCAGATAACATTAACGACTTTTGGAGAAGTTTGATTTCGTGCTGCAAGGGCGTATCCAGGAAACGAAAATCTGATATTACGGAGGGAAAATTCGTGTGTTTCACTTTTTGTTCGAGCCAGTGAAAGTCGAACAATAGTTGAATTAATTCACTATGTTGTTCGGAAGAGAATATGTGATAGGGTAGGTACTTGAAATAATAGTCTCTTTGGGATAGACTTGAAGTAGTAGTCCATTCACCATTCACGCATTGGCCACAAAGTATTTTCACGAACACGCGCTGGACATCAGCTAGTGTGCCAGTGGCTTGAAGTTTCTGCCGGGCAAAATCTAAGAGTAGATCATGGACACGGTAGCTTGTCTTTCCTTGGAGTTCAGGTCCTGAAAAAGGTCGACGGGGAGCGTTCATGTTAGTAACCCCATTGGTATTAGAGACGGACTATCAGTTTGGGGTCGGTTGTACAAAGGCCGGATAGCGTTATTCAACGGATAGTGATTGTTTCAAATTTTCTAAAAGTGTCTGTTCAATAGTATAATATCAAGATTAAATAAAGTTCAGTAATTATTAATTAAAAGAGTTTTTATAATTATTGTGAGGTCTATATCTGTAGCTTCACAGCTTTTTATGCACGTTTACGAAGGTTGAAGAATCACTATCAGGTGGATAACGCTATCCGGTCTTTGTGCAACCGGGCACTGGATATACTTGGACAAAAAAGAGATAGTTCGCATGATAATTTATCTGCGTATAAATGCAGAAAACAGACAAATCATCAGTGAAGATAAACTATCTATTTATTTATTCCACTCAGATAAGCTTCTGTGGTGCGTGAAGATCATCTTGACAAGTGTTTATACACAATGGTGTGTAAACAGTGTATTAAACAAAAAGTTACTATCGCAAGGAATTAAAAGTACTGCTTCAAACTCGACGCTCTCAAAAGATGGATGGGAAAAAGCCTGGGGACATATTGGACTATTTCGTGCTGTTTAAAATGCCGAAAACATCATGATTGAAGGAGCGCTGCTTTTCACTGGAATCTGCAAACAAAAACAAACAAATACATTTTCATGTAGTGTTCGTCAAGAAATACAATATATTCCAAATAAGTCAGATAGTCAGATAACGCGAGCGTACAATTTCCGTTTATTTTTCGGTTTATTATACGTCTGCTAATTGAATTTGCTAATTGCAAGTTCGCAACATTTTGACGTCCGTCTATAACTTTCGCCAATTGGAACAGACATACGGGACGCAAAATCAACATTGCGATAATATATCATAGAAATAGTAGATGCAATAAGCAATATATAGATCGCGCGAAAGACTGGGCCTAGTGAACTCTGGAGAAACGCAATCTGGTGCCCAGAGTCAACGATGATTTCTCTGGGTACAAGATTGGGAGAAACGTTGTCAGTGCCAAGAAAAGTCTGCTTGCTTGGCAGCAACTATTTATTTCGAAAAGTATTTCAAATATTTCAATTTATTCCGAAAATCATTTCCAGTATCGATCACGCTATTTTGGCTACTTCGTCTGGTCCATTGGTCTGGTCTACTAAGCAATGTGTGCCCGTCAGATGGACAGATCGTCACTTGTATTAATCGGGACAACGGTTAAAAAAATGCAGTTCTAAATTTGGAAAGTACGCTACTAAAAATACAGTATTTTTGTCCTAATGAAAACCGCAAACCTGAAATAAACTAGCATTTGGTTTATTTGGAAAATGTTAAATCTATCTTACCGAATGACAAATAATTTCTCGTGTGAATGTAAAATTTTAACTAAAAGTTTGAATTTAGTTTTAATCGATCGGTGATAACCTTGAAAAGCAGTCTTGAAATGTTAATAAAACATTACGCTTTCACAATTTACGTGATACAGGGTACACGTATTTTACCTCATACTGACGAAAAACACGAACCAGGAAACTCAGTGGGCGAAAACCTGCAATAAATGTCACTATATAGAAATTAACATTTTCCCGGTTGCGGAATGAAGCATTTTTATTGTGAAAACGTCCCGTCCCAAGCAGGATCCCGATTGTTAAACCGGGATTTCACCTTGCCGGGACGGAACGAAAAGCGTCTCGCTTCCATGTAAACAGAATGCAATAAATATGAGGGAACTATACACATGCCGGAATCCCAATCATCGTCGCACCCTGGAAAACATCTCATCCCGCATTTCATATATACAGGGGCCTTTAAAGAATACACTTGCCATTTCGTTATGTATCCCCACCCCCATGTACCTTTTTGAATCAGTGATTTCCTCTCAAGTGCCTTAAGTATACATCTCCCTTCTTGAGGGCTGCACGATGTTCTCCCGGCTTCTTTCGAAGACCAAAACAGCTCGAGGATATCTGACGCTACATTTATATCTTCTGGGAATATACCAAAATCAAGGAATTTCTCTCGTTCGTTTTTCTCCAAACGTTGAAAGCTAGCATCAATGGCTGCTAAGATGTTATCGTAAGGATACGTCACATTGGGAAACTGTGAATGTAATTGTTCCAAGCCAGGCTTTTGAAAGTACCCCAATACATCTTGCCAGTCTTGTTGTAAGCGAGTGTCGATTAAATTTGAGCCCACTAGCGACAGAGCCAGCGGTAGTCCTCGGCACTGCTTTAACAGTTCTTCGACAATCTGGTGCATTTTTGGACCAAACGTAGACAATTCGTCTGGTTCGACCCCAGCACTTTGATACAAGAGCGCTCGGGATTTATCCTCAGCCATAAATTGGAGTTCGTATACAAAACCTTTTGAGCCACGAACAACTTTAGCATCTCTAGTAGTTATTAATAATTGGCATTTCCCAGATAGGTGATCAAACACAGCAACGTCGTCAACACTCCAAACATCATCAAGGACGACTAAACAATCTTTATCACTCTGCAATACATTGCAAACAAGCTATGAAAACATATCTGCTGACAATCTCTTGTTCGGGATAATTTAATCAGGTCAAACGAGGATGAGAGTTGACGAGAGTTGCAACTCTTGCTTGCATATTACTGCAACTCTCATCGACTCTCATAAAATCTCAACAACTTTAAGCTAGTTGAAATTTTGATGAGAGTTTTTGCTACAATTGGTCATATCCAGTCAACTCTCATCAATTCTCATGTAACTCCTATTGTCGTTTGTCCGGAACAAGAGAGTTTAGAAAATTCTCACACAAGCTCTCGCATGCCAATTCTCATTAACTATCATCCTTGGTTGACCAAGGCTTTCGGGACAAGACAATGCACAAGAAAATGAATATCATATGCCATTTTGTTTTACAGCATAAGACAATAATAGCTGTATACAGGCATGAGTGCAGTTGTCTATCTTATGCAACACGGACGTGAATGCCAAAATGCTGTACATAGTTTGGGATTCGTCTTGATGAAAATGTTTGTGTGAAAATGTTTCTTCAAATTATCTTAAATATATTAATTTTATTATATAGTAGAGAGTGAGATACTGAAAATACTCAGTGAAATATTTCCATATGTTCACTAGTGAAGATATCGGTCACGTGATTTTTAGTATTTATACAATTTTTTGCTTGGGACTATATAATAAAAAGAACATTAAACTGTGGCTTGAAGATATGACTTTTATCTTCTCCTGTTAAAAACAATATTTTACTCACTCGCTGCGCTCGTTCGTAAAATATTGGTTTCACCACTCGAAGATAAAAGTCATACCTTCGCGCCGCCGTGTATAATATCCTCTATATATTTGGTGAGAAAAAAGACTTACAGCTTACGTGAATCACCAGAATTTCTTCGCGGTCATGATTTATTTTGCTCTCCCCCACAATCATTGAAGATGATGTCACACAAAGCAATTTTCAACGGCGATTCTTACGGCAATGCGTTGCCGAATCAATCAAATTCCGTATAACGTATTACATATTGTTATTGTAAATCGTTCTGTTTCACATCGCCTTAATGAGAATTACAGATAGCATTAAATGCATACGTACCGTATTAGCTTTTATCCAGGCTTGCGCGGCATGGATATCACTAAACGATATAGTTCCACCAAGAACTTTAATGAGGATGTTAATCAATCCTAAGCAGTCAGGGGTTTCACCAATGTCAAGCCAGATAACCTGACGAGAACCTGAAGCAGCCCAAGCAACAGCCAGGGCTAAGACGGTCTTACCCAGGCCGCCCATTCCACGGATACCAAAAATGTCGCCGCTTTGACTCCCGATCACACCAACTTTACTATTGCCCGGTATAAGTAACCCCAATATGTCGTTCACTTCTGATGGTCGTTCCACCATATCACGTGGTAGACTGCGCAATCCATACGGAACTAAGATATAAAATGGGAGAGTTCAGGATGAATTAAACTGAGCCAACTGTACATTTACTGATTAACTCTATCAGTTCTAAACAGTTTTCGCCAGACGTACAGTAAGGGCCAGTCAGTTTTTATGCAGGGTTACTACAGAAAGAAACCTAAACGAAAATAACTTTATTTATATACTTAATATAGTTCTATATATCAGTTCTAATCTGCTCTCTTTGGACGTCCAATAAAGGCCATTCGTATCTGCTCAGTGCTACTAATACTTACTACAGAAAGACAATTGAATTAAAATATTGGTTTATTGGTTTTGGATTGCCCTTTCACTTCTAAAATATTCTCTTCTGGTATCTCTATCACCAAATTATTCTGAAAAGTCATTTTTGAGTGCATTTTAAAAATGGCTTGCGGACAAAAATGTCAGCTTTAAAACGAAAATTTGAATTCACATCGTCCAAATTTGAAAGGTGTTTTATGAACTACCAACGTACCAGGCAATTTGATGTACATTACGTCCAACGCGCGACGTCAACAAATTGGATATTTTTGTCATAGTACAGCCCCGTAGCAAGGCACGTATAAGGAAATAAGCACCTCAAATAAGCAAGCACTTTGGTGTTATATATAGTTCAGCGGTTGAACTGAGCGAACGCGCAGGGGTGCTTGGGGAGAACGAGGCGAAGGACGCTGCTAACACTAGTCTTGTTCTCCCCAAGCACCCCTGCGCGCTCGCTCAACTTAACCGCTGAACTAAACACGACGAACTATAGCGCAAACTTTTCGCCCTGTAAAAAATCACTTCACAAGGATTCAGACTATCCATCACAAATTTGACAGAGTCAGACCGTTAATTGAAAAGGAGGTCAAAATGTTCGGCAAAATTTGATCAACATATCAGGACACCCCTCCCCCAATGTTAATAACTTTGTGACGTCCCTGCTTTGACATTTCATAGGCATTTCATAGTAAGGCAGTGGCGTGCACTTCGCGAAATTTCATGCAATACATAGTGTCATTTATAACCTACCAACGCTATCATGGTTGCAAATTATTATTACAGCTTTGTCATCTATGATTCAAAGGCTTTCATAAATTATTGGGGAATTCGAAGGTGGTTGCCTGACACATTACATGTACATCCCCTAGTATCCGCCACTGCAGCAAGGATCATCCTTCAGCAAGAATCATCCTAGACTAAACTAGCTTTATATGTGCTAGATTATAGTGCTCTATCAGTTCTAGACTGTGCTCTCTATTATCAGTGTCAGAGTTACAAGTTAGCTAACACAGTAAACTTATTGTCTTGAGATGTCTGCGGAAGAGTCATTTCTTGTTTGTCAAGTGTTTCTACACAAGGAAAGTGCAAATCTAAACTACAACATCTTGACACTGGATTGCTCTATCAATTTAAACTGTTTTCCCTGCAGATTGAAAAACAACGGCTTTTGTTGTTAAACTCCCATGTGTTGAAGCAGATAATTTCGTGAACAAAATACCATGATCAAGTTTGTATTATTGTTTGAAAGATATCCGACGGGCAAACGTCTCGATAGGCAAAATCGTGTAAAATACCACAACTTTCTGTACGCAAATATTCTCTCATCATTTCAATAAAACAGAGTTCGGTTTAAATCATCTGATAATTTTACTAGAAATTTTCTAAATTATGCGCTGTTCCGACACAATGGATATGAGAAAATTTAAAATTATATCAAAATCTATTTGCTCGAAAATTCCGGTGATCACTGACAAACTAACCGACTGACTTCATGACTGACCAGCTGACTACCCACTGATGGTCGAACTGACCAATAGACGAACTGATTTACTCACTGAGCGATCAACTGATTAACCGACTGACTGCCTAATTCACCAACTGCCTGAATACTTGAATGGTTGCCTGACCGATCCAAATACTTATAAGTTATCCATGCTGCCCAAGGTGGTGTTGTAGTAATAGTGAGCTTAAGCAAGTAACGTTTTTGACAACACGAACTGCATGAGTAACGTCAGAAGACTGGGTCAAGGGTGTGATTGGTGAAAAACGTCAACTTTACTTCCGGTCGACGTCCGCGTTGTCAAAAACGTCACTCGCTTAAGCTTACTAATAACTTCTTATTAACCAAACCATTTTATTAACCATTTCACCGGAAGTGATGCTTGCCATATAATAATTAACAAATATAAAACATTTTCCGTGTTGATATACAGTTATACCAACACGAGTGGAAATTGGGAAAACAAGAAATTGCGTGGAAACACGACACCCGAAGATGGCGGAGTGTTGATATAACTATATATCAATACAGAAAAAATGTTTTATATTTGTTTTATAATATAGCACAAAGAAACATAAAGAAATTTTCCGACGTTTCTGTGTTGACATTGAGTTATATCAACACGGCTCTTAGCCAATCAGCGTTGAAAATTTATAAATGCTACATTATAAAATACTTTATAAATATTTCATGTTTTAGTGTGAACAAATAAATACCTTTTTTAACTGCAAACTCTGAATAATTTTCTTTTTGCTTATCATAATCTCCTGTTTTTAACTTTTCGTTAAGATGTTCAAGTTCGTTCGAATGACATTCAATTTTCTCCTTCTGACGTTTAAGTTCCTCCGAGTTCTCGGCTGCATTCTTCTCAACCTCTTCAATTTTGCGGAGTTTTGATTCTATATTATTAAGTTTCTCATTCACTGTATTTATCTGCAAGAGATACAAGTAATGTAACATTTAATAAATTAATTATAAATATTTATTATATGGGAAATGCAGCATATGAGAAATGCAGCACTTTGATTGGCTCCTCAGTGGTCCGAAACCAGCAGTATATATCGCGCTAGGTTGGACATGCAGGCATCAGCAAAAGCATAACACCTTTCAGCGGCGCCAGGGCACCAGAGCAACAGTAACAAAGTGGCGGAGTTGAGGTATTTAAGCAAATTTTACACATTCCGGACGCCTCCATCAACCTGTCGACACTTTCACTGGGTAGGATTAGAAGCCTTTTTTGTTCACGGAGGGGCTCCCGAGCACAAGCTTACGCCACTGACCGCAAGCGAACAAAAATTTAAATAACTCTTTTCCGAGTCAAAAATCTAAGATCTATTTGACCATAGAAGCTTTTTTTATGTGAGATAACATACTCCTTTACTTTGGTTAATATTAAAACGTTGTCTACAATTACATGTTATAAGACGTTCTTTAACACATTTAAAATATTATTTTAGAATGATACTGGCTTCCAGCCATTCAACGGCTTTCTCGCTTAACTAAAATAAACATGTACAAAAACTGCTTTATTTCAGAATTTTGTGATATTAAAAACAGACAATATGTTCTTATCGTTGTATATTAGTCAATAAATGTTCACAGAAATTTTAGATCCTGCTTTAATAGTGTGAAATAGTGTCTAACTGAATGCTCTTACTATTTTTAATAACCTATTGAATGAACTTGTTCGGTCTGGACAGTAGGATATTATTCTCTTTTTCGTAAGGACATTCACTGATAGTGTCCTGTCCAGGACTGTCAGTATAAAGTTAATAACACATATAAATAGCTTTCACGAGCTGTCTACTCCAAACATGTCGTGATGATGTCACTGTGTAGGTTGAAATTAAGGATTTTACAATTTGATAAATTCTGTGAAAACTTGGACTTCATGGAGGTATGGCGGGGGGGGGGGCTATAACTTTCACCTAATATACAGTAAATACACTACAATGTTGAAAACCAGATGTGCCAGTACAGACAGCATATATATGCAGTGCCATCAGAAGCAAATTGTTTAATTTAAACATCCAATATTTTCCAATGTACTTTATAACTTTCTAAATCTTCATTTCCTACGTTCAACAACGTTCAACAATAGCGTTGTCCGCAGTAGCTAAAAATAGATTCTCCAAGTGAAGACCCCCCACGAGACTCAGACAAACAAACTAACATTTTGTATAGAATTGTACTAGCAGCGAACATAAATTGGTCTAAATTGACGTTTTTATTTATTTTATCTGTACTAAAACGAATTCAAATTTATCCCAAATTACAAACATGGTTAATGCTAAGCACTGTTGCTGGGGAACATGTCCAAGTGATTCGAGATACTAAGAAAAACTGCCGAAACAGGGAATTGAAAAGTCGGACGGGACGGGAATGTCTGCAGTACCAATGTGTTGATTGTTATATTATTGACTGCGGACTGTGCTGGTTTTTCTCCAAGAACTTTCGCAGCTAACCATTTTCCCCCATCAATACATCCGGCGAACGATGCTTTCCCGAACTATTAAAAGCAATCGCTAACTCGCTGAAGAAGAACTTGGCGTTTTATACCGCTTTGCTATAAGCCGGCCTCTACATTTTAACCTCTGCTTGAGTTTAATCGACAGTATAAGCAGATGGATCATGCTCAAAATATGAGTCTGGGTCTGGGACGCCATCGTTTTCAGTGAGAGCGTCTGTTGTTAAATTTATGACTGAGAGAAGCAATAGTTTACCAGACAGTGTTAGGCTATTAATTAACACAGTGTTAAAGGGCGGTTCTCTATTTTACAAAACTGAATATTTAAAAATAGATAAATAAAAATATTGTTTTTATAATAACATATTTTTTTTGTATTGTCAAAACAAAATAGTTTTACTGGTCAACGGAAGATTTTATATTTGAGATTTTATATAGTTTGTAGTTTATCTTTGACATTTTTTAAAAAAGTTTAAATTTGAAAGTATTAGTTTTAATTACATTCCTAATAAATCCGTATTTTATAAGTTGAAGTGTAGTCAATAGATTATAGTAAACAATCCTAGCTTCTTTGGCTTTGGACTTTGCTATTAATAAAAGAGATGTCTAAAGTAATAAAATAATGCACACTAAAGCGAGTATTAAAATATAAGTTAGTATAAACATGAAATCAACAACATTAAATAGAGAACTTTAGAACTGATTCGCTAGGGCTACGAATCAAATCTGGTACGACTACGAGATTTTTTCGGTTAAATATCTGCTACTACAGACTTTCTATCGCCCTTTCTTTTGCATACCCTTTCTTTATGGCCTCTTTATAGCAACAGTTACGCCAAACCAACGTACTATTATAATACAGTAGACACCGCCTATGATAGAAACGACATGACAGTCGATACTAAAGTGACGAAAAAGTGTATATTTCTACTTCCAAAGCAAAAATATTTTGCACTGGCACTTCAGGTAAAGCGAAAAGTACAAGGTGTGTATGATATCGCACAAATAAACCGTAAACAAACATCAAACTATCAAACTAACTCACAGGAAGCTCTTAATCATAATACTATTTATATTAAATGTTGCCAATGTTTGTCTGAGTCTTCGCGGGGGGTCGAATTTTCGTGACGTCAATTGCGGACAACGCTATTTAGAATGATTTAATCATCATTCATTCATCGCTAAGAAACGGGGTTTTTTTCATATCATATTTTACTACTTATTCAAAGATTGTTAGGCCAAGAAAAAAGTATCCCAAACCTCTGCATCAGATTCATGTTTCAAAGATGTACGAAGTTCTGTAACCAAGTCCGTAATAGGCTGTCCAAACCACAACCCCAGATCAGCTGAAATTAATAATAAATAATAATTAACAATTATTGGATGAGGTTTTTGTGATATGCGGAATTATCAAGGTCGAGGTAAGCGTTATCAGCCGAGCCGAAGGCGAGGCTGATAACGCTTACCGAGACCTTGATAATTTTGCATATCGCAAAAACCGAATTCAATAATTGTTTTATTATACATTTGAAAAATAATAAACACAGTATTTTAATATTTTAATTTTTTTGCGATATGCAAAATTATCAAGGTCTCGGTAAGCGTTATATTCAATATGATTTCTGGCAAAGCTGTTCAAGTAAAACGTTTCTATAAAGAAGTCTCCGGAAGTCCAACAGTTAAATTAATTACAAATATAGAAGAAACATATATTATCGTTAAGATGTTGTAACGTATTAAAATATTTACTTGTTAAAGTAAACATTACAATTATGAAATGTACATTCATTTGAAAATTGAAATGTACACTCATTTGAAATGTACACTCATTCAACCTCACGCAACCTACACAAAATTCAGTTATCTGCTAGCAGATAACTGAGTTATCTGCTAGCAGATAACTGAATTTTGTGTAGGTTGCGTGATTGCGCGATTTAACTGTAAGCTCTTAGCCAATCAAATTGCTTTTACCAACTACAATGTATAATAATTAACAATTATTGGATGAGGTTTTTGTGATATGCGGAATTATCAAGGTCGAGGTAAGCGTTATCAGTCGAGCCGAAGACCAGGCTGATAACGCTTACCGAGACCTTGTTAATTTTGCATATTGCAAAAACCGAATTCAATCATTGTTTTATTATACATTTGTTTGTGTTAAATAGATACCGCTTGCTAATCATCGCAGGCTCATTTGCAGATAACTCAGTTACCTGCTAGCAGATTACTAAATTTTCTGTAGGTTGCGTGATTGCGCGATTTATTGTAAGCTCTTAGCCAATCAAATTGCTTTCACCAACTACAATGTATAATAATAACGATTTATTGGCAATATGTAATTTCAAAAATGTACAGTATGTCAGCATATCAGTTAACCTAGCATAGGTTAGGTACATGGCTCACTCTCTGCAGTTGCCAATTTGAAAGTTTCATTAATTAGCTTCCGCACCGCATTGTGAATAAAATTTAATTTTTATCATGAAATTGTTTTTGACGGTTTGATTTCTGAAATGGTTCCTATAAAGAAAACCGAAACGTCAAAAACGTATTCTATAAACTTTAATAAAATCGGGATTAACATAAACAAATAAATTAGAGAAAAATGTTTTGTTGATATTTTTAAACTGTGAGATTATGGACAAATTCGTTCACGCCTGGCAAAAAGTAGTCCAAAATCGCCAGAGGTGTTATAACTTTTTTAATTTTCATCCTGATTGCATGAAATTTTCCATAAACATAGAACATATCATTCTAACAAATCGTGTAGTTTTTGTTTTTGGATTTTTTATTTTTTGGCGGGAAAATGACGTCACAAACTTGGCGCCAAAAATTTAAAAATTAGGAATGACTAATATTATTTATTTATTTGGAAGACCATGCTGCAGCAATCTTGAAACTGAAGTCTGTTTCGAAATACGACCATTCGCTGCAAAGATAGACTGGTTCAAAGTTCGAAAAATCGGCCATCTTGTTACTAAAAATAGAACAAACGGAAAAAATTGTTTTGTTGATATTTTTAAACAGAAAGATTATGGACAAATTAGCTCATAATAAATTTAAAAGACAAACAGTAACATATATTATGAAACTGTGGGGTCTGTAGTGTTGGCTTCAGCGATGAATGCACAATTTTGTGGAAGATGTCTTGACAGCCATTCTAAACAGAAAAATATGTACTTCCCGACTTTTCATGCAAAGGCCCTTTGTCTCGAAATTCAATTTCCAACCCGCGAACGGGTGCATTCGGCCTTACGAAATTAAGATATTCATTAGTTAGGAGAGTCTCCTAAGGCCCGTTTTAAACGTCGCGCTTCTCATGTGCCGAAAGCATTAAAAACAATAGATAATCAACTGAAATGCTTGATCAATGATCATCTATTGTTTTTAATGCGTTCGGCACATGAGAAATGCGATGTCTGAAACAGCCCTAATTCAAAATGCAAATATACGTAAGTTATGAATTTTAGCCAGTTGACAATTAATTTCTCGATAATTATATTAAAATAATATAAGTGATATGTGGCAAGTTACTGTATATACCTAATAAAACACTAGGCTGCGGTGTGTAGGTGATACAACTCCCTGAAAAAGATAAACCTTCGCTTGAAACTTCGACGTTCTGTTTATATTTTTTGGGTAGTTGTACAAGTCGCCACACACCGTGGCCGTTTGTTGTTGTCTCTACCTACACTGGCAACAACCGTTCGAGATTGTATGGAATTACACTACCCAGGTCTTGCAGTATGACGTATCATCAAAAATAATCTGCCATTTTGGGTGGCAAAAATCTTTTATTTCAATGGACTACTAGTAACACAGCTGTGAACCATTATAAATAACTCTTTATGATGCTCAAACAATTGAAATAAAAGCAACAGCCTAGCCGGAGTCAGTGCCACAGTCTTAGTTTGACGCCATGTTTGCTTTTAATGCGCCCTTCCGGAAAGTGCGTCATTTTGGCTATAGAGCCTCGTTTTCGTGCACGCGACATCAGTTTCAGGCTCAACAATATTGTTCAATATTGTTGACAAGTGTGAACAATGCCCACCGTACAACATTGTTCAATCCTGTTAAACAGCAGGCTCATAATTTTTACGCGTATAGTGAAGTAATTTTATTTAACGCGCACGCATCCATGACAAGAGAAATTAATTTGCACAATAAAGAGAGCACGCCTCCTTCTATATAGTGGCTCTCCTTCCTGATCTTATAGCACCTTGCTTCTCAATTGACTGTCTTATTTTCCAAGAGAGCATATGACTTTCAATCGCAATTTGGTATATAAAAGGGCATGTGTTTCAAGGCCGCTCAAAAGGGGGGGGGGGCAAAGGGGGAAATTCGCCCCAGGCTCAAAAGAACCCCCAAAAGAAAAATTTAGGGAGTGGAAGGAACCCCCAAAAACTCCCAAAAGGGTTTGCCTGGGCCCCAAAAAAGCTCTCGGCGGGCCTTTGTGTGAATTGAACAAGTCACATATTATTAGTATTGGTGAAAATCCGGGCTTACGGATCGAAAGCTGTGCAGTAATAAATTTACGTGGTGTTTCCACAAATAAAAAGTATTATATGTTTTATCGCCATGCAAACCTACAAAGAACTGATGTTTAATTTGCCACCCAAAATGGCGGAATTCAACAAATACGTGTTGTGACGTCACTTACAAGAGCCCAATGGTCTCCTAATTAGTTAGTATTTGTTAAATACACCCTCTTCACACTTAGTATTTATTTTTTATACAAAATTCAACAACCACATGTAGCAGGCAGATGTTACGAAAATATATTAATTGAATTAACGCGACCCACAAAACACCAAAAACGCTATTTGTAGACATGATTTAGCTTCTGCCCCCTAAGCCCATCTTGGCTAATTTAACATTATATTATAAATAACTCAATTGATACCTTTTTTCTCCCAGCCATCTAGATCATCACACACGGCTTTTTCATCAGCTGTTGGTAAATTACTTGTTTTTATTAATGATATTAAGGCTTTGATTGATGCAGTGAATACTGCTTGGGTCCATTCTGAAAAGTTGCAATGGGCCCACTTGTTTCTGACGTCATTCCTTACTGTCTCGGCATCAGCTGCAGCGGAAGAAAATGGCTTTGCATTACACATAACACCCAAAATTGCCGACATATCCATTGTTTCATCAAAACCAGTAAACTTTGCCATGTTAGGTTGCAAAAACAACTTTGCTAAAGACAAAGAATCTTTCACTGCAAAATCATAAGCACCACGCGATTTTTTCTCATTGTTGTTGATGCTTTTATAATTTGGTGGAAACTTTGAGGGCGGTAGTGTCTTCTTATAGTTTCGGATGTCTTGCTTATCAATATCAACCGGAGGACGACACAAATCAATATACCACTTTTGTAGTTTACTTTTAAGGTCTTTTCGCAACGCAGGTGCAATAACTTTGTTGAGACATACACCAATAACAACCCATTTTGTTTCTTCCTCTGATATAGTACCAGTACTTGCTGCTGGACTTGCCATTACTTATCTATAAATTAAATTAAATGTACATGAAAATTGGTGTTTGACTGCAAACGCATTTCCGCTGCAATAAGTACTGGCAAAATGATCAGTTTCTGACATCCCGACGTTTCAAAAATTTTCTGAATAGCAGTTCCCATGAAAAATAATAGACGGAAGGTCAGTTGTAAAGTTTTCATATTAATTAGTAACCATGCACTATTGCCAAAGACTAGAGGCTCCCTTGGCACTTGAAAAGTAAAATCATCTGCTGACAGACATTATAGGGGGCGAAGGGGGACAGATCTGCCACACCTGTTTGAGATAATGCGTAAACCTCACAGCTTGGCGAGTTACTGTCATATTTGATTGAAAAATGCGGTTCTTATCTTAATTGTTATAATATGTGACCAAAGCTCCCCACAACTCTCAAACAGAATTTCAAAGATGTTTGACATTCCAACAGAATCATTGATTAAATTAGGCTAAACTACGCTGGAGTGCTGTAAAATGTCTTTCACAAAACGTAAAAGGCAAGATCCACACAATCTCCTGACTATCGAATTAAGATATGGGAAAAAGCACAAACAAAAGACAATTTTAAACATGCTTGAAGGTCGACTGGACAAAAATTTCAATATGCGACTTTCACGCCAAATACGTGACACCTATTGATAGTTAATTACAACTGTGTAACAATGCTGTAACAGTAATTTTACAGCCAATATAGCCACTGCAAATTTGCATAAAATATAAGGCAAACAGGTTTCAGGAATCAGGATCTGCAGCAGCAAAATGGTGGTAATTAATGTTATATGTTATATTTCCCTATAGGAAGATGAGAACTGATGCCTAAAGCAAACTTGACAGCACTTCACATGTGCCTATGCCTTAAAAGGCCCAGTTACAAGTTACAAAAATATGCAACCCTGGGGCCCGAGTCTAACTTGATTTGAGCTGTCAGTCCGCTTAGCCGGTATAATAATTATATATTGTTCTTCACTCTTGTGATACTAAGAGTTAAGAAAGCACCAAGTAGTGTCAATTGTGCAATTGTGATAAACACATTTGTTTGGTTCCTACTATTGCATTTAAAATCGATAGCACTGCACTATATACATTATTTGTTTAACCACTGAAGCCCATATTGGGGCCAGGGACTGGATCGATGTTTTAAGGTCGTCACGGCATGGCGGGACCTGGGTCGAAATTTTCTGGTTGAAACCTTTGCTTGTCTTACAATGGCGTAGGAGTGTGGGAGGGGACGAGAAATGTAGGGAGGAAATTAAGGGTAAGGGAGATTAAGAGAGACTACCAATTTTCCCCCTCACATCTTGGAAGCCTGATCACCCAACAGACTGGGATCTCCGTGTTTTATATATATATAGGCGACGAAGCGATGGCCAATATATACCGCACTAACAAAGAGCTGAAGCTAAGGCAGACAACATATAACTTTGTCAATACAAAAAAACAAACCCTTTTGACTCCAGAGTTTTCCTTGTGCGCGCAATGTTCGAAACTATTCCTCCTAAGGTCTCTGAGCGCATGAAATCAATGCGATCCCGTACTACAGTTTACGTCAAAGAAGCATACTACAAAAGTTGATTCCATGCATTAAGTTTCTTTTTCGTACACGTTCAGCAAAAAAATAGAAACATTTGCTCGTTATCTACGAGCTTTAAACACACACGTGCAGAGCCCGCTAAACTAGTTATTATAGCAGGTTATTTTTTATGTAATAAACTATATATTGTTCGGATTATAAAGCCAATAATACATATTCAGCTTACAATATATAAGGTTGCCACGAAACTACAAGGCACGATTCCGCGGACAAAACAACAAAATTAGTGGCCAATTACTAACAAATAATATACCCTTGTCAATACAAGAAACATAACCTTTCGACGCCTGAGTTGGTCTAAAACACTTAATAATCTAAACTATTTCTCTTAGGGTCACAGAGTGACGTTAATATTAGGGGCGGCGAAACAAGGGAGGTAGGGGGCTATATAGACCTCCATGCAGGAGTGAAAGTGGATACTAAACATCCCCCCCTCCAAAAAAAAAACACGATCAGAGTAAGACAGTAATATGAAGATTCTTGATCGCTGCTTACTGAAAAAGGCAAAGTGAACAAAATTACGAACATCGTGGACAATTAAACATTTGTTAAGTGAATTTAAACACGGGGCTTCAGCACCCATAAAATGTTCACAGGAGGCCTACGCCAGCCTCAAAATACAGTACACGAAGTTGTATATATATTGGTTAAAAAGCATGAGCTTTTCCCATCCCCACACTTATACTAATTTGCTGGCGATTGTAGTCCTCACCAAGTCATACAAACTGACCAAATTCGCCATTTTTGAGGTACTTTTTTGAAAATGACGTGAAAAATCTAAGCGATGTGAAAACATTTTTTTCAAATGTTTAAATGTAAATTAACTTAAAATGAGTATACTCACAATTATAATTATACAAATCGCTTATTCACAGCGTAAAATCTCAGATTTGAAAAAGGCAATACCCTAAAAATGGCGGTGTGAGAAAGGCTAATTATGAAGCAATTTTATGCCGCATTTCTATCGTCCAATATTTTCAATTCGGCGCCAAAAAATAGAAAATACAGGAAACGGCATTTCCGTGCCCAATTTTTCGATTTTTTCTGCGGTAGCATGCGCCAGAACCTCCCTATATTAGAACGCCTGATCACAGGTTACCCAGCCTTCCTAGCTTTGTCTTCTTTGTCCAAAACTCGATATTTACATATAAATATGTTGCCGATATGTAAAATGAAACCTTAGTAAGCAGTTAAGTTCTCTGAAGGTTTTCATGGCGAATATAATATTTGTTTCGGTTTGTGATAAAATATCGACAGATCTTTGCCAAAACTTTCACTCCAGCGGAAATTCCATACAAATGTATAGTAAAAACAAAATCTTCAAAACGCCGTAACTCGCGCCCTACATGTCCAAACATGATCATGACATTTTCGGTATACACAAATTTGGGCGTGCAGATTTCAATTCTGGGATCCATTTCTGCCAAATATGAAGATGAAAAATCCATAACGCGAACTTGGATCGAAGAATTTAGCATATTGTTAGTATTGATGAATAAAGTCCAGGTTTGCGGATAAATTAAAAAAAAGAAAGAAATATTCACAGTAACAAGCACACACGTGCGGGTGTCTAGTAATCCAAAAAAATTCGACCTTGTCTGTAACGACTCCATTGATCATAGCCTATCAAGATACGATGGTCTGGAAACTAATACACATAAGTCATTGTGTAATGTTTTTGTCTGAGTTTAATCAATTTATGTTCATTTCTGTACGGTCACGGTGATTGATCTCATTGTATTTTCGTAAAATGAGGTAATAGTCCAATAAGGATAGCTGAGATGAAATGTGCAATCACAATGAATAATATGTGAAGTTGAGAAAAAGGATTTGTGCACGGTGAGGTACAGTTCAAACAAAGTCCTTCTATTTTGTATCTTTGAAGTTTGCCGAGCTTCCAGACCATCATATCTTGACAGACTATACATTGATTAAGGTGAAATTTTGCTCTTGAAGTTTAGCCCATATCTTTTG
Source organism: Paramuricea clavata (assembly GCA_902702795.2). Taxonomy (NCBI): domain Eukaryota; kingdom Metazoa; phylum Cnidaria; class Anthozoa; order Malacalcyonacea; family Plexauridae; genus Paramuricea; species Paramuricea clavata. Next base: position 6,757 of record CACRXK020006484.1, on the reverse strand, counting down.
CTTTATCTATCCGTCAGATTTCTGCAACTGTGTTTTCTTGTCTTAAATTTTCAATCGCTGTATGTACATGTACCTACGCATTCGAGTGAATATTTTTCCTATTTTAATTATTGTTTAAAGATTATGTCAATCATCGTATTGGCTGTCTGCTCATTATTTCGAACAAGTTATAGGTATATGCACGCCTATTATCATTAGAGATTCATTTATTTCCTCCTTTACAGTGAATTTTGTCTGATTCATCATCACCACGTTACATCTATGATTATGCACTCTTGAAACTATATAAAAGCCAGTGCTTGTCATTAATCCCAACTAGCTTTTATGATCATTTACAACATTCTTCTCAGGATTGAAAAAAAATAACAGTTAATTTTACCGAATAAATATTTTGAGGTCATATTTAAGTTTACAAACTTCTTTGTAGATAGTCTACAGTCCCCTTTATAATACAATTGATAGTATGTCGCTGTAAAAATGTCAGAGCAAGAAAAATTTTCATGGTAGTAACCGAAAAGCATTCAACGTTTGCCGTGGTCATTCATCCGATACCAGATCCCCATGTTTAACTAGTGTGATTCGATCAAGACAATATTACTCATACGTACATACAGCATCTAATCGGCAGACACAAAAAAATTCTTTCAAAATACAGGTAGGTAAAGACTGTCAAATAAGGTTTGCTCAAAAGAGTGAAATCGAAGGGGAGTGTTTTATAACATTAACTAATTAACTTTTAATTTTTTTCGTATATCTTGAACCATTATAAGTTTAAATGTCGAACTATACAGTATATTGGTTGGATAGTCCAGGTGTCAATCCGAAAAATAATTTAAATTTGGGGGTCACAAAAGCGCCAGTTTCTGCACTTATTGGCCGTTTTGACCAATAATGTGAGCCATTTAATTCATTCAGTTACTTCCAGTTTAGCACATATTAAATTTTTGGGGGAAAGCATTTCAAGGCAAAGAGGATTTGGCTTGCAATCCACAGACACATTGGTAGCAATTATGTACACTATAACAATAATAATGCATGAGTCAATGTTAATTAACCCTTACTCTCCCAATAGCAGGGTATTTTATAAGATTTTATGTCCAAGGCCCTGGGGACATTTGCAGGGATTTGTTTGGCAGGCGACCCCATGGGTAGGGGCATTTGTATGCTGTCTGCAATACTTATGATTAGCAGTCATACACAACCAAAACCGTTGTCAATGACCTGCTTATATCTTCGGATTCAAGCGAAAATACTTGTATCTAGAGAAGACTTTAAACATGCATAAAATATGTTCTGGTCTATAGGGAAGACTATAAACATGCATAAAATATGTTCTGATCAAGCGATCATCTAAGTCATTGAATACCAAATTACCGTTTTATAATTATATTATTATGCAAGCAATTTTAAAGAAAGTGGACATTCATGCAAACGCATGGTCTCTATTAAAAGTTATCTATTTTATAATTAGGTAGGAACGGGCTATTAGTTAAGTTTTGACTGAAAGTCAATCCCCTGGTATGCGTCTTTTGTGTGTATTTGGAGATTGGCAAAAACAAACCCCACCATTTCCAGGGGTGGGGCAGCGGGGGCTAAAATTGAGTCATGCAACAATTGTTATTATTCAATAGTTTGTTGAAGGAGATAACTATCCAAAAAATACAAGAAACTCAAAATAAATGCCCTTGTTGACACACTATTGTACCAATTCCATACGAAGAACCTTCACTCAACATATTGAAGTTCTAAGTCACATATTTTCAGGTAGTTAAATCCAACTATCTTGGCAATACTATTTATCACTACCTTCACTGAAACCCGGAAAAAGGTTACATGATTATATTGATCACTATTACCTTCAGAAGTACCTTTTGAGTATTTCACAAATTCCATTGCTAATCACTATCATGCAGGACTAATGGATACTATTTTTGCATTGCTACACAAGTATATGGTCTCCGAAAAAGGAGGACCCAGCTTACTGACGCCAGATAGTATTTGTCAGCGTCAAGCAAGTTAATTGCAAGCTCGAAAATGAATATTAATTAGAGGGTAGTGTAATAAGATAAAGTAATTAGATAGTCTAGTCAAAATATGAAATAATCACTTCCACCAAAAACAAATTGCAAGAAACTGTTTTAAGGTAATTTCTGGTAGTATGAAGTGTGGGGAACAACATAACAAAAGTTTACCGAAATTGGTCACGTGAAAGCGTCTATTCATGACGTCATAAAAAGATGGCCGCCAATGGCCTAAAAATGTCAAATATCTACTTATGGAAACGCTGGAAATTGTAATAGATTGTGCAAATTGTCCAAAAAACTCTAATATCACAATATTAACAATATTATAGGCCTCCGAGAATGTTATGCTGCGTCATGTTATGACGTCATCAATGACGTCATGACATTTATGTTCTGTTATCTCATTTCTTTCCTCTCGTGTTGCAAGCAATAAACTAATAAGTGTTGCAGTTCAATAGGTGAAAATGTGAAATAATATAAAGGAAACAAGGTTAGCTAACTTCTTTTCTGTTTTACACCTCTACGGCTTTATTGTGGTCGTACTTCTGGCTTAGCTTTAAAGTTTAAATCATGAGATTTTTATTTTGGAAGTGCTAATTACTAATATATTTAGCGAAAAACAAAAAATACACAATAACATGTAATATATTAATAAAACTTTAGTCTTTGGCGGTTAGAAATTTAAAATGTGCACGTGTGAGGCTTTTTACTCGCTGGGGCACCTGTGCCCGGGCGAGTATAGGTTTCGGCACACATTTTTAGTGGATTTCCAATAGTGGATCGCAATTTTCTTGTATAGCCACAAAATAGAATATTAATGAGCTACCCACTTTATCCTTTTCAAAATGGCGGCCTTGGTGGAGTGAGCAAAGTGTTTCGAACAATTTCGTTAAAATTTTCAACGAATTGTACCTGTTTTCTATGGATTTAGCATTGTGTCTAACTTTGGACATTCTTGCTAGTTTAATTAATGCATTTTTCTTGGTGCACGACTCTGAAAATCCGAAATTTGGATCGTTGAATAACTTGAATTCCTGTGTACGATCATATAATATACTGAATCTGAATATAAACGAGCCAAAGACATGCACAATTTCAAGGTAAAAGGTTATAACTTAAACTACATAACGTAGTTTTAATAGATAACTACTTGATGAGAAGCATATTGGTGCCATATCAATATAAAATTTATCCAACAACAGTCTCTAAGGCCTAAATACTTATAGTTAGCTGTGAACGTAAACTGCAGTGTGAAATATGATATTGTATTTGTAATGCTTAATCTAATGGCGCAATAAGGAAAAAATACCACCGTTTGATTCAGTGTAAGAAATTGTACTTACGGATGTCAAATGTATTACTAAACAACAATATTCTAGCAATTTATGGCCTTTGAAAATCAAACGAAATTGTATTGTTGACTATTAAATCGCTCGCAGACCTCTCGCAGTATGTGTTTACTGTTGTTGACAATCACTCGACACTCGCAGTACGTTTGACTTCGTATTTGTACTGTCTAATGGCGCAATAAGGATAAAAATATCACCGTTCGATTCAACGTAAGAAATTGTACTTACGGATGTCAAATGTATTACTACACAACAGTATTCTAGCGGTTTATGGCGTTTGTCTTTGAAAGCCAAGCGAAATTGTATTGTTACCAAATCGCTCAAAATTTATATTAAACTAATTATAAAAAATGCAGTACGTTTGATCCTTGATAACTTTGGTATCGTTGGTTTTCCCTTTTTCGTCCGTACACCAGTAGATTCGTCTCACTTCTCTCTTCATTTTGATAGTATTTTGAGCCCAAAATATTATATTTCGCACGTTTTTAAGTGCAGTTTAACCCTAGCCAAAAATGATTTTGAACGTTTTTAAGCGCAGTTTAATCCTAGCCGGCGGAAACGCAGGAAGTTTTATTTGTAGACCACATGTAATAGTACTGTTTCTGATTGTATAAGTCCTGAACTGAGGTCATTATACTAACAGAAACTTCAAAACTGAGCCATCTACCTGCAATACAAGCCTTCTAATTTGAGAGCGGCAGCATGCACTCTCACCTTAATTAACAAGCAAAATCGACTGGTTTAATAATAAAGTAGGGTGCATGATTGCCATTGGGGCACAATACAAATCAGTGGGATAATAAACAATATTATAACATGGTATTCACCTAAATAAACTGCAGAGCACTGTTATATGTTGATATGGTTCAAAACAGAGTGAACAAAACTCGCGCTCAGTTTCCCGCTTAGCTTGGGACAACCTCACAACCTTAAATTTTAATTAAAATAGCTGTGTACTGCATGCATGCATGTATGTATCATACATGGTAATGTGCGTATTTGTATATAGCCCCAGCGAGTTAACGCTCTATGGAGCGTCTTGTTTGCAATATAAAACCTCATCATACTCACAGTAAATATAGGCAGGAGTACAGATTTTTTCGCCAAAGTGTAGCATTGTCAAACCGCTGCCGCTCATAAAACTTTTTTAAATGTTCAAATCAAAATAAAATTATAGTTATACAATGTCTAATAACTTGTCTATACGTTGTACAAATCGGGAACTGGAAATTCTATGGTTAAAAATATATATTTCCCGTTATTTTTGTTGTTTGTATGCTTATATCTTTGCTTTTAAAACGTTCTTAACAACATTTTTCTTGAATAATTATAAAAAGCAGGAAAAGAAAACTCTTCTGCCCATTGAACAGAAAAAGTCAAATACACTTTGCGGATCGTACTAAAAACTTTTCAGTGTCGTCTTCAAACAATGCCATTTTCTGTTGAATCGCTGCAAAGTATTGACAAGTTTTATGTTTCCCAGTAGCTTAAAAGTGGGTACTTTTAACCATGAATAATTATAATAATAATAACCATGTCTTCTTCCATGTAGAATTATTCATTTTGCATTTCAGACGCTCAAATGAGAGCAAGCCAGGATAATTGCCCTTTATGCGACAATGTATTAGGAGATGAAGAACGAGTAGTGATTGGCGACAAAGGGGCTGAAGGAGTCAACCGTGCCAGCATAGAAAGAGGTGATAGGATCGTTGTATGTTCTGGGACTGTAGTGCACAAAAATGTCGCATGAATTGCATCAATAAGAAGCAAATAGATTTGTATAAGAAGGCAAAGTTCAACAAGCCGTCCCTACCTGTCAAGCGAAGTGCACGCGCTTCTATTGGGCCTTATGACAGCAGAACGCATTGTTTATTCTGCGGAAATGAAATAGTAAAGGCATCAAGTAGTGGCATATATTCTGAAGAATACAGCTGTGTTAAAACAGATACATTTGTGGAAACAGTCTTGTCGCATTGTAAACAGCGTAACGATGATTGGGCATTTACTGCTCAAGGGAGAATAGAGTACTTTGGAAAGGATTTGCATGCAGCAGACAGTCTGTATCATCGGTCATGTGACATTCATTTTCGCACAAATAGAGGTATTCCCATGCAGCACCAAGTTGGAATTCCTGAAAAGAAAGCACGCAAGGTTGGGAGGCCAAAGGATGCTGACCAAGAGCAAGCATTTATAAGGATGTGTTCCTTTTTCGAGTAAAACGATGAAGAGCAACTGACAGTATCAGATCTTGCTGATAAAATGGGTGAATATCTGGTAGAACAAGACTCTGTTGCCTATGTAATCAATACCTGAAGTCCAAGCTGTTGAAACATTACGGTGAGTCAATATTCATAGCCGAGGGCAATGGGTTACATGACATCGTCACTTTCCGTGAGAAGACCAGCAGTATCCTAAGGGACTACTTCAGTAAACCGGAAATGGATGAAGGAGCCCGAAAGAGCGCTATTATAGAGACTTGAGCCAAACTCATCAAGAGCGACATTAAGTCAATGATTCCACTTTCAACAGAACAGTACCCAAAAGCTTCAGATGTTGAATTAAATTCCGCACCAGAGTATGTTCCACCTAGCTTACACTGCTTACTCAGGATATTCGCAGGAAAGAAGCAAGTATTGGGCAATGTATCAAACAAGCTGTACGACCTAGGGCTGTAGTAGCCCCATTACAGATTGGATTAGCAGTGCAGATGCACCACCATTTCAGGTCACGATTTATAGTAGATACTCTGGCGGCAATGGGTTTTTCTTCCTCATATTCCGAAGTTCAACGTTTTGAGGAAAGCGCGGCAGCATCTGTTGCTCCGGACGTACTAGGTGGTGACATACACGCACTAGATGCAGCTCTTTTGTTTGCAGCTGATAACGTTGAACATAACATCATCACGTTAGATGGAAAGGGAACATTTCACGGCATGGGGATGATAGCAGGCATAACCCCAGGAAGGTAGACCAGTCACACTGTTTTCAGACAGAAGATCGCGCAGTTAAAGATTGTTGAGCTAGCTCAAGTTGATATCAAAGAATATCGGTTCGCGAAATACGCCCGAAACAACATTAAATTCGATCCCATGCCTTACTTTGACGGCGATGCCAACAAGATTGATATATTGTGGGCAATGTCCTTTCGCTTCAAGAAGTCCGCGCCAGGCTGGCAGGGATTGATGCATTTGTTGCACAAAGATTGCGATCATGCAGGACAATCTTCCGTCGTCTTTCTACCAATAATTGACATGTATCCTGGAGATAGGTTGTGCATCTTCTCCACCCTCGAATACTTGTGCAATCTTGCTATTGGACACAAAACTACAGCAGTTGTTACATTCGATCAGCCACTTTATTGGAAAGCTTCCAATATCAAACATAA
>CACRXK020006483.1:0-11973 GCA_902702795.2 Paramuricea clavata | reverse complement strand
GTCGAACTTAATTGATTTAGACGCCGCTCCAGCGTCGCACTTAATTCTTGCATTAGATTCGGCGCATGAGAAGTTCGCCGTCTAAACCGGGCCTTAATCGTTGTGTGATATTGCAGTGCACGCATTTGTCCATTAATCATATAGAGGGCAAAATTACTCAAATATGATTGGCTAATGATGAGAGCATTTTTTTTAATTCAACGCAAAATTACTTGTCATACTTGTACCTGATTGGCTGAGACGCAAGCGCGGAATACAAATAACTTACGAATAAATTTTGCCCTCTATGATTAACAAGGAATTGCATAGTTCCTCGTAAGATTAATGTTTAATTTCATTTGTGTTTTCAAAGTTTCACAAATTGAAACATTGAGCCTAACACGCGTGAAATTAAACCTTAATTTTACTCGGTGCTTACCTGTACTAATTTGTACATGGTTACGTCCATTGCCATTTGCCCGGGCACTAGGAAACTGCAAATGGCGTTCCAGTTAGGATCATCTCTTATTGATCCAGTGTTACTACAGGAGGAAACCTAAACTAAACTAACTTTATTTATACTGGATAGCTCTATCAGTTCTAAACTGTTCTTCCTAGAGGTCCAGTTAGGATCATTTCTTATTGATCCAGTGTTACTACAGGAGGAAACCTAAACTAAACTAACTTTATTTATACTGGATAGTTCTATCAGTTCTAAACTGTTCTTCCTAGAGGTCCAGTTAGGATCATTTCTTATTGATCCAGTGTTACTACAGGAGGAAACCTAAACTAAACTAACTTTATTTATACTAGATAGCTTTATCAGTTCTAAACTCAGTTCTTCCTAGAGGTCCAGTATATCATCTCTTATTGATTCAGTGTCACTACAGGAGGAAACCTAAACTAAACTATTTATACTGGATAGCTCTATCAGGTCCATACATGAAACTGTTCTAATTAACTAATTCGTGACTTCCGTCGTGAAATAAAGGCTATAGGGTCAAGAAAATAAAACAAAACCCGGTAATATATTTACTTTGCTATAAAATGCAAATCCTGTTTTAATTATCATGTGTTTTATAACAAGCCATTCTTAATTAACGCCACTTAAGCTCAATATAGTGCTTGTTTCTTGATTGTTTTCTTGTTGTAATAATTTGGCATGTTTACTCTTCGTAATGCATAAATAGATCGCAAACAGGTGGTGTTAACAATATCAAGGATTAATGTTCTTTTCTTTGTTCATATGGGTCAAATTATCTTCTGTATGCAAAGAAAATTGATGTGCAAAGGTTTCATTAAGGTATGATGTATTTTATATTCTATGTTTATAGTAATGTATTGTGTGTAGTCAATTTTACTCCAATTCTGGGTGTTCATTCAGTATGTTCAGTCTCGAGTACAGAACAAAAACTGTTAATTGGAATCATGATTAATTAACGTTAATTAGTTTACATGTTGAGAGAGTAACAAATTAAGAGCTTGGGAATGACCAATTGAGTAACAGAATAAGTGATAGTAACGAATTAGCCGCAGATAGTAAACTAAAGTGAGAATGAGCAACAAATTAATTGCAGGAATGTCCCATACATGAACACAATATTATATAATACATATTTATAATGTCACAAAATCGTTCTTCATGATCTTATGTCCATAAATAAACCATAAGTGATGAAGGCACAGTTTCATATATTATGTTCAGATAATAAGTTTCGGGCTGGCCAGTAGAGTTGCATTTTTCATATGCTGGACTATTCTTGAACAAATCTTGATTGTAGTACACCACTTTGCTTGAAGCTATCGGGCTTAAACATTCTTCAGAGGAGCTCATGCAGGCTTCACAAACTCTGACAAAATTGTCATCGGTTAATTCATGTTTGCAAAGAAATTGGCTGCACAGAAGCTAGGATCCTGCCTATAGCTGACCGCAATATTATCATTACAAGTTTGTAATATCGTTGTCAACGAACAAATATAGTTTTTAGCCAGTCTAAGAATTTCGACTTGCGTTAATTTTCTTTGTTCTTGTGTGGAGTTCAACTCATGAGGTACCATGCTTCTGAGAACTTGGAATGCAGCATTTAGCCTTGCTTTGCGTCCCCGTTCTCGAGCATTTCGTCTTTCTTGTCTTGGGGATTTCTCTGCTAGATTTGTGGTCTTTATTTTTGAAATGTTTGTGCGTTTTCTAGCGTCCTTCTGTTGAGCAGAACAGCTATGTTTCGTAGGGAATGCTGCCAAGAATTCGTTGGTAAACATTTCGTCATTTTCTGAGCTTAGTTCAGGTTTGAACGCCACTGATATATCAACACGAACCGCTACAGTTAATAGAGATAAAAATGAATTCAAATGAACAATAAAACTTAACTATGGTTTATTAAATCATAATCCTAACATTTCTATCAAAACTGCTCTCCTAAAGGGTCATCCCTTAGTCAGGAGTTATAGAAGATGGATTCTAAATTTTGGATAGCTCTATCAGTTCTATTCTTCATCTCCTACTCATTTATACCGTAACAATTGTTGTGGGCAAAAATAGTTGGCAACACTTGGAAACGTGAAAACTCTCTCATTGCCAAAAGGCAAAATATAGGCCAGATTAACTTGCTGTAGTGAACAAAAACTAGTCTTCAAAATCAGATAAACTTTACACGAGAATTAAAGTTTCATTTTATCACGATCAATCGACTCAATCAATTACCAGAAGAGTAAACTTGTTTTAAATTCATACAAACTCAAGATCAGTTAATAACAGGGTGTACGCATGCAATGACGTAGATATATCCTATAGTATAAACACTGTAGCAATATGAATTCTTTTTGTGGATCATTTTATCATTTTTTTTGTTTGGACGTGGTCATGCAACAATGCTGGCATTTTATACAATTGTTTCGCAAACCGATTCCCAGGGCGCTCAGTTTTGAAGTACAATGGTGCCGGACATGCGTGAACTCCAGGGTGCTGCTTGAAATAAAAACTTGTTAATTTTCAGATTATTTTCCCGCTGTGCAGTCACTTTAACCTCTTGCATGATCCTCGGATTCCTCGCAGTTGAGGTTTGTTTACTCTTAATGGAACCGAAATGTTTTTGTGATAGTGAGTTTATAACCAACTCCATGCAAGCAGAGAGCATGTGCTTCTGCCTTGCCCTTGGCATGTGCCAGTCCCTACGTTGACAAAAGGTCACGAAACATTATTGGTTTTTTACTCTCTGTAATGCTACAGAAGAATAAAACATTGGACTCATTATTTCTTGTTGTGTTGAGGACAGGTCGTATGGGAAATGTTGTTGTTTTAGCATGGTAAATATTCTGTGGTAAGGGTTGTTGTATAATTCTCTTGTTTCATTTGTAAGGAATTTTAGTATTAAACTTCATACAGAAATCACAAAACACCAGCAGTCTTTCTCAAGATTAGATGTGATATGTTTTGGTGTCAGTTGTCAGCTAAGAATCAAGCCAAATATCAGTTGTCGATTCCAAATTGCTGGTCGATTGTTTGACTGCTATCGGTTAAGATATTTTGTCAGTTGTCACTTTTAATTAAGTAATCTGTCACATGTTTTGTGAGAATTTAGTCAAAAAAGGCAAATAAAATGTCAGTAGGTCCAAGATGTCTATATACTCCGGTATCAAGAGTAACCATAAACGGACATCAAAATTGATCGATACTGCTGGGTACAGAAATGTGTTCCGAAAATACTGCACATAAAACCTTTAGGATCACACCTCAACTTTAGACTCACTCACTCACTCACTATAGAGTAATCCTATTTTCATAAATAAGCGTTTCCTTAACAAATACTTGAAATACTCGTCATTTTATTTAATCCCTCTTGAAATCGATCACTCATTCACTCATCAAGTTAGCTCAATAAATCTATTTTAAAGAATCTGAACTATCGAGACTTCACTATAGAAAAATATTTTTGTGACTCAGATAGACTCATACACGATATTCTGAAAGGTAGATCCATAAAAGTCAAAATTACAATAGTGCGCAAATGTTTCCAAATAATCTAACTACGAGTCTCTATAACTACACACTCTGTGCATGAAATATTTGAAGAATTCCTCCCAGGATATTTAGATTTACAGACGTTTTAAGTAGTTCTCAAGTTTTTCAAAAGTTACTGTTCTTATCGGTTGAATAAATTGTCTTCCTCCTACCTTGCCCATGAAGTGATTCCATTGCAAACACCTTGCGTCTTCAGATGATGACCTCTGTCAGCCTCGCGCAGCTACAACAAACAACATTGAAGGCGGAATGATTAAAACGCGCGCTTTTTATGTCATGGGCACGTGCTCGACTGACAGTAAATGGCTTGAATGAATATGTTCCCAGAGCTTGCGCACGTGATTGTTCTCTGTCTGGGTCAGATACCAGGCGTCAGACGCAGCGATAAAACCAATATAACAGTCCAATATAGCGCAAGTTCTCAAGGCACACGTGGAAACACTATGAGGGATGGCATAGCATAATTAGGTATCATTTTTGGAAAAGGGAAAATGTGCATCTTCGAATTATCATAGACAGTAGCTTTGGAAAAAGCTACTAATATACTTCAAAAAAACTTGAAAACAAGTACTGTATATGCTTCCAAATAACTGTATTTTAAAGTAATTCGAAACCTATTCCTTAATTAATAGAAGAAATTCTGTAGAAAATGACATTAAAGGTAGATATACTTGAAGGATTAAACTACCTGAACAAGAAATGCGACGTTTCAGGTGTGGGGCCATCGTCTGGGTATCGACAGGTCGAAGTTTTCGTTAATTTTTTCAGGGAGTCTGGTCTTGTGATGATTCCTGTATATATTCAGTTATCGCTATCTGGACTGAAACTCCACAACCAACATTTATGGTATGCAATATTTCAAAATCAAACTTACCTTAAAAGATTACAAACAGTTTTCCAGGAAGGTAAGGCAGTCAACGTAGCTCTTGAGACCACTTAGCCAAAGTGTTCTACGCAGAGTCGCTACACTGTTTCTGATTTAAGAATATGACATGTCTCTAATCCCTTTCCAGCGCATGCGTAATAAAGACTGAAGGTATTATCCACAATGAATGAAAAGACATGAAGTCACATGTTTCGATGTCTTGTGCGTGAAACATATGTGTGTTTGAGGAGAGATAAGAAATTGCCAGGAGGCGACTACGGAAACGGTCCCATAACCTTGATCCATCTGTTGTAGCCCCTCCCAGTTTTAATATCGTATTGTCTCAGAAGAGACATCCTTTCCTTTTCTTAATGTTAAGACTCCATTTCAATTAGCCTTGCCAGCCAATTAATACCTCAGGCTATTTGTGTGACACTATTAGATCCAAGATAAGCATATGTTCTCTTGGAAATTTGATCTTGAATGCAATTTGATGTTGAATAAATATCAGGGTCTCTATTGCCCTTAGTTTTGACCAAAAAACATAATAATTGGGGTAGTATGATTAACAATTAGAGAGGACAGCTTGTTTTATATTGTTCAAAGTTCTCACGGTCTTATTTTAACAAATTGTGTTATATTTATGGCATACAACTTCCATGGAACAAGTGTGAGTTGTCACATATCATTGTGGAATGGTTTTCAAGGTGAAATATGAGTTTAACATGGTGAACGCGCTGTTTACACTAACCTTTGGAAAATAACGGCATCGAGTATATTTTTAAAACTTTAAAACATGTGGTTAATTGTGTTTTAAAAGCGTGTTTTAACAAAGGAACACATGTAGCCATCATAAGTCCCTGCATTATATTCTGTATTGAGCTGGACAGTTGTTGACGAGCTACAGTTCTTGGCTTCCATCTGTTACGTCAAGGCGTTTCCCTTCATTCCAATTTCACACATTTCTATAAAAACATCACCCCCTTACAATGAAATAGTGTAGTCTTCTGTGATTTGTATACAATAATCTTTATTTTAAAACAGATATATTTTGGAAAAAAAGATAAAATACAATTGTAAGACAACATGAAAATTGCAAACCGAAAACAATAGACATTTTATGTTTCGATAAAGTTTTCAAACAATACTTTGCTATGTTTTGCTTTGCTTTTTATATTTAAAAGTAATTTGTGATAAAATCAATATATTTCCTAGCATGTGCTTATGTTTTCAAAATAGAATTTAGAAAAAACAGAGGGTTTAAGAAAAAAAAAGCATCCCCCATTGAAATATTATTTATCGAACCTGACTCGTAGGCTAACACGTTTTTGTTACATTACAGAGGGTGTTTTTGCTCATTTATTCGTTAGGAAAACATTTTTCAATAGTTTCGTGCCAAAAAGATCTCACTTAAACCGGCGTTTATTAAATACCAAATGCTTTCATGTTTGAGAGGCTAAGCCAGTCTTTTTAATGCTAATTAATTTCTAATTCTCCAAACTTTAAATTGCGTCCTTTTGTGTGAATTGTTATAGTAGCACATTTAGCCGTTCTGAAGCAAAATCATTTAATTAATAACTGCAAGCATAAATAATTTCTAGATGAAATTTCATAACTTCGGACAGGACGAATAACGAGGTAGATGTTGAACAAAGACTTTGCAGGTTCTATTTCCTGTAACTCTTTGCCTCAAAGTTAATTTGGAATTTTTCATTAAGTCATGAGCTGGTTGGCTACTTGAGTTGATACAATGTATCGATTATGCAGTTGTTATCATATCAATTTCAATCCAGTATAATGACACTTGTTTGTTAGGCACGAGGCAGTCTTCATTGCTTTATGGCTTGACGAAACATTAACATAGCATGCTCTTATCAGCTATCTGCCTTTTTCCTCTCTTAATCGCGGATACTCAAAAGTAACATATTCTATATTTATTTTATATATGCATGGTCATTCGTTATAGAAACTGTTTGTACCACAACGAAAGTGACTTAAATAATTCAGTGTTTTTCGCCAAGCGATGCTAAGGGCAACTTTCCCAGAGTAATAGAGAACAGCAATTGGACGGTTCAAGCAATTTTAGGGTCTTCGACTTCCTAAATATGTCAATATCTTGTCATAGATGTCTCATGCTGCTCTGATTCTAGTTCATGCGTATGAGCGCACGTCAGCATTTCTATAGAGCAATTTTATGCAAGAATGCAACCATGAATAAATAGAATATAGCGTAAACCGCATTTTTGTGCTGGACTTGCTTCGTACGTGATATATGGACAATGAACACAAAGCTTTTTTGCAAGTATTTGTTTTCATATTTCCGGCGTAAACTCTATCAAGTATGTTTCCTGGGCAGCATATTATCTATGACACTTCATAATCTTTTTGGCGGTCAATAAGTGATTTACATTTTTCATATCTTGGCTTTCAAATACAGCATGGTAACATTCTGTGGTTACCAATTCCAATGAAAGATAACTTATTTCATTTTATTGAATTTAATACTTCAAATTGTATGGTCTTGCAAAATAAGATGAAATAAATGGATTCTGGATTGATATATAAAATGAATATAAATAATACTAACTAACCATCTTTGCTCTCGTGAAATTCTTTACCATCAAACCAAACTGTTTACCAAACAATTATTGCCAATTGGTAGTTGCCATTATTCCCATTAAGTTTGTTAATTTGTGAACTATATTTTACATAATGGCCTTAATGGTCTTTGTGGCAAATTCCTTTGAAACGTGTTCATGTTAATTTTCGGGAAACGTTTCAGACGGATTTTCGATATTCTATTTAATCAGGTTAAACCAGTTGTGAAGTTGACCAGCATTTCCTGCCCTGTCCATTTCAGCATTTCCTGTTTTCTGCTTGCTGAAATTCACTATTACCCATGCCTAAGTGGTCCACGTGCCTTTAATTGATCACGGATACCTGCTTGTGATTTGGCAACTCTAAGCTGACTTAATTGCACTTTCTCGCGCGATCTAAGTAGCTAAATAGCTTTACATAAGGCTAAGTGTGTTGTTTTTTTAAGCAGCTAAATAGCTTTACATAAAAGGCCAAGTGTGTTTTTTTTTAAGCAGCTAAATAGCTTTACACACTAGTTACCACACACGACGCTTTGTCCAAACTTAGCAACCGATAATAGAGATGGTAAACAAAATAGTGGAAATATTTTTTACGAATGTTAAGTTAGATATATGCAAGGCAAGCATGTCTTGAGAACGGCGCTACCTGAGCCGTTGCCATATTGATTGATCTTTGTCTCGTAGTAAAACAAGCGTGTGAAGAAGGTGAGCATGCGCAGTCCACGAAGCTCGTAGTCGTGGTAACTCGTGATAATTTCTAAAGCTCTATCGTTTTCAAACGTGCGGATCCAGGGCGAGGCCCCTTGTACATACGTTAAAATGCACAAGTTGTCACAGATCTGCAAACAGTTGTAACAAGGTTGTTGTGAAGCCAATATCAGGATGTGTTCGCACTGCTTGTTCCCAGTTGTTGTGACAAGTCTGGAACAAGTTGTTATCACCTTGTTACAAGGTTGATGACGGTAACAGACTTGCTACAAGTTGTCCCAACAAGACTAATACAGACTGTTCGTAACAATAAATAACAAAAATAATAACAAATAGTAAAATAAAAAAAAAAAACACCCAAAAAACAATTTGCTACGAGCTTGTTGTCATCAATTTGTTATCGACTTGTTACGTGCAGACGATGTCAGACTTGTTGGAATAACTTGTTGCGAGTCTGTTGGCCTCATCAACCTTGTTACAAGATGATAACAACTTGTCTCAGACTTGTTAACAACTGGGAACAAGCAGTCTGCCAACACATCTTGTTCACAAACTGAGAGACTTTATACACGTGTAGGACTATACCAAAAAAGAATAAAGGAACATGCAATAGAGACTCCTGATGAAGGTTTTCGTTTTACAAAATATAATCTGTTTTCTTGTAATTTTAGACTGTATAGATACAAAAAATGCAAAAATTACATTTGGTATATTAGCCTATGTACACCACTTTAATTTTCCTGTTTACTAACACAGCTGGGTTGTCCTTTGTTTGTTAATTTATAATTCTCTACTGTTCATATTTCGGTACTATGCTTTCTTTTACAAGCAAGGAGCTTTTCTGCCCTTCGACAAGTCTCTTTCAAGCCTGCTGCTCCGATCATTCGCGTGTCATGAATCTATTTTTACAAAAACTTTGGGTCTTGAAAATATTTTTAACGCGTTCTCAATCTCTCTTAGTTTATTTTCCAGGTCCATTTTTCTTTGCTTTATCCGCAGGTGTCACAGCTCACTGGCAGCGAGTTCAGCTCTCTTGTCATCTCTTTTTGTTCTACAAGAAAAATGTGATATGAGCACACAGGGTAATCAATGAAGTGATTTGCAAGGAACGAACGTCGTTTGTGTATGCTATACATCTATGCTAGCCTGTTCGTGCCAGTACAGCCAGCCTAGCTAGTAGCTAGGCAGCCTGCCATGCTAGCCACCCTAGCTAGCCAGCCTAGCCAGCCAGCCATGCTAGCCAGTAGAACCTGGTTGACACTATCAAAGTTGGTGTAATGTACTCAGGTGAATATGATGTGTGTGATGTTACTCTGAGTGTGACCACGGTGGGAATCGAACCTACGACCTTTGGAATACTAGCCCAATGCTCTGTCAGGCATATTTTTCAAGCTTGCCCGGTGTGGATATACACTCAGAGTAACATTGCAAGCAACTAGGTCAGTTTCCTCAAACACCTCTTACAAATCCTTCAAAACTTAGAATTTACCGATAAAAAATTCCTACTGTGATCACAGGAACTTTGATAGTGTCAACCAGGCTTATATAGACGGGTAGCAAAAAGCTCAAAAATAAAAATTACACAATTGGTCAGAGGGCGTTTTTAAATTTGATGAGAAATATTTATAGTGAAAGAATGTGAGACAACAACGTATTCTGTGATTCTGAAGTGATCCAGCATTCTTACTTTTCTTGAGAAGATCCAAGGTCTGCAGTCGTTCATCACGTGGCATGAGTGTATGCCCCGGTGGAATGCTGGGATCGGGCGTGTTCCTTATTCTGTCTTCTTCCTCAGTTTTCCATTCTTCTTGACGTTTACGTAAACTACAAAATTTAGCGACATTTAGACGAAATAAGTCACGACTTGTTTAACAAGAGTCGCGTACACAATGGTACCCTGGAGCCAGAGGGTATAAAAAAAACCCTGGGCCAGGGTAACACAATGGTAGGGAGGGTCAAATTCTCGTAAACCGACACCAATGGTGGACGAGTCACCAGTCTGAACCATTAGTATGGATCGCATTATTTTAGCTAGCTTCTCTCAATATCTTCAATAGACCTTTCCCCTTATGAGTGAAATTTTGATCTAGACAGGTCTGGACAAAAATTTCATCACAGCTTGAAAGAGCATCACAAAATTAGTAATATTCCGAAGTTTCGTTGCGAAATGTTGTAAAATGCGGATAATATAGCCGTGCGAAGTTTGCCGTTTTTCAGTCATTTTGCATTACAAACGGGAAATTGATAATCAGATGATCAAACTGATTATCAATTTCCCATTTGTAATACAAAATGACTGAAAAACGGCAAACTTCGCAAGTTCGCAAGGCTATATTATCCGCATTTTACAACATTTCGCAACGATGAAATTTTTGTCCAGGCTATCTAGATAAAAATTTCACTCAAAAGGGGAAAGGTCTATTGCCACTCATGATTCATTATACAGACAATCAGAAAACGATCAATCACAGTGGGGACCCCGGACATAGCAACAGGTCATGCTATGCAAATTGTTAATGATTTGCATTGTTCAAACTTTTAGAATTGTGTTTATTACAGGTTTATTAGCATAGCATGACCAGTTGCCATGACTAACTTCGCAGCTGAAGAATCATGATTTGTAGAAACCATTATAGAAACATCCCTCTAGAAACCATTCCAGGATTATAGATTCTAGCATTATATATTCTTGTTAGTTCATTTGGATAGTTTGTCGTGAGTTTACACTAACGCCCGTATTTTAAAAGTTCACTCACACTCAATGAGTGGAGGTTCAATCTGACTTTCTCTCGAGTGTCAATGCTGTTTTTGAATAGCTGGAGGGTCAGTGTCATACCTTACTATGTGACTACTCACCTTCCAGCTATTAAAAAACAGCATTGACACTCAAGGGAAGCTCAGATTGAACCTCCACTCATTGAGTGTGAGTGAACTTTTAGAATACGGGTGTAAGATTCATGATCCGTCATACGAACTATCAAGAATATATCAGAGTTAGTCTGACATAATTTGTTCCTAGAATCATTGCCAGAAAAGATCACGTTATTCTAGCTCGTTCATCTGGATTGTTTGTCGTGAGTTTACACTAAGATTCATGATCCGTCATACGAACTATCAAGAATATATCAGAGTTAGTCTGACATAATTTGTTCCTAGAATCATTGCCAGAAAAGATCACGTTATTCTAGCTCGTTCATCTGGATTGTTTGTCGTGAGTTTACACTAAGATTCATGATCCGTCATACGAACTATCAAGAATATATCAGAGTTAGTCTGACATAATTTGTTCCTAGAATCATTGCCAGAAAAGATCACGTTATTCTAGCTCGTTCATCTGGATTGTTTGTCGTGAGTTTACACTAAGATTCATGATCCGTCATACGAACTATCAAGAATATATCAGAGTTAGTCTGACATAATTTGTTCCTAGAATCATTGCCAGAAAAGATCACGTTATTCTAGCTCGTTCATCTGGATTGTTTGTCGTGAGTTTACACTAAGATTCATGATCCGTCATACGAACTATCAAGAATATATCAGAGTTAGTCTGACATAATTTGTTCCTAGAATCATTGCCAGAAAAGATCACGTTATTCTAGCTCGTTCATCTGGATTGTTTGTCGTGAGTTTACACTAAGATTCATGATCCGTCATACGAACTATCAAGAATATATCAGAGTTAGTCTGACATAATTTGTTCCTAGAATCATTGCCAGAAAAGATCACGTTATTCTAGCTCGTTCATCTGGATTGTTTGTCGTGAGTTTACACTAAGATTCATGATCCGTCATACGAACTATCAAGAA
>CACRXK020006482.1:7662-25126 GCA_902702795.2 Paramuricea clavata | reverse complement strand
CAACAAGAGATTTTCACAGTCAAGCTACTTAGCGCTTCATAAAAGAACACACACTGGAGACAAACCTTATGAATGCGATGTTTGCGGCAAAACATTTTCGCAGTCATATGTCTTAGTTGTACATAAAAGAACACATACTGGATACAGACCTTATGAATGTGATGTTTGTAACAAGCGATTTTCACAATCGGGCGGCTTTACTTCCCATAAAAAAACACATACCGTAAACAAATCTTATGAATGTCACGTTTGCAACAAGAGATTTTCAGAATTGCACAAGTTAACACGACATAAAATGTCAGCACACAAGGGAAGTCTGAGATTTGAGTGTGATAACTGCAAGAAAACATTCATACAACCTAAAAATCTCAAACGTCACGAGAGAGTACATTCAAGAGATGGCTTATTATTCTGCAACAGTTGTGACAGGGAAATTATTCAATCACAAGGACAAGGACATGCTAATGAGATACTGGGTGATGATCATTTTGTCTGTGACAAATGCAGCAAACAGTTCCCTGATTTTCAAAGTTTATATCCGCACAAGGCCAAAGACCATGGTACGTCCTAACAATGTGATTTGTGAAAGGCATTAGAAGCAAGAGAAGCAACTGGTATGGGTTATATCTGTTGTGTCTGCGATGTCGAGTTTGAAATTGCCACTGAACTCGAAGATCATATGAGTATGCATGACAATGTGCTGCCCTATTAGTTGGGCAACATATCTTGTAACTATTTTGGGTAATACGTTGTTTTTAATTGTTTGTTTTTAATTTATTTTAAATGCAGAATAAACTGTTCCGTACTCACAATGACATTGGAATTTTGGTGACGATTCATGTGTTGATTGATGGATCCATTTATAAACTGAGATCATTTTTGTAATTATCTGTTGTTTTTGGTTGGAAATTTATTAAGTTTGGATTATTTATACTTATTGTGTAATGAAATGTTGTTAAAATATTATTATATTTTATAGTGATATTACTTTATTTTATCATGGCAATATTGTATTTTGTAAACTTACTGGCTACCTATTACAGTCGTGCCCATACCTAGTGTGCAGTGATAACCAATTTGTGCAGTGATAAAAGTTAAATGTGCAGTGATAAAATGTAAAATGTGCAGTGATAAAATTTGCTTCGGTAAGTTATTAATTAACATAAGAAAATGAGACAATGTCAATGAGCAGAAAAACTGAACTAATCCGGCGAAACATTTTGAATGAGAATGACTTAATTGAAATTGAAGCTGTGATGACTGCCAAATTATTGAACGTCCGCACTAATAACATAGGGCCTACCTATGGTTCATCAGATGAACAAAGTCTCTCACCAAAGATTTCTTTATGAGTTTGGAGGATGGAGTGAATGATACTTAAGATTTTGTAATTACTGTATAATTTTCAGGAGATGCCCTTTTATAGTGCCTAGATTACAAAATTGTCTGTGGGTGCATGTCCCTGGAACTCTTCTAGAGATTTGTCCGCCATTTTCTTCAGTCATGTTATTATGAAACTAAGCTGTCATAGATAGTTGTAACTGCAGGTGCTGTCAAGGCCGCCCAGAGGGTGCAATTTGCCCTGGGACCCGAGTTAAAGGGGGGCCCAAATAAAGAATTGCAGTGAAATATACCGCATAGATATAACTGTCAACTAGACTTGCAGAATGCAGGATTTGACCATTTCTGGGACCTCAGATTTCAAAATTTTTCCGGGGGATGCCCCCCGGACCCCCTAAACATAGTGTTAGAACATGGAATCACGAGAGCCCCTAAGGGGCCCTAAGTCAAAGTTTGTCCTGGGCCCCCAAATTTCCCTGATTGCTGTGCAGTGTATGTTCGTTTTGGCATTCTAATTAATATGAATTGTAGCCTGCTTTTTTGTTACACATTATTATAAGGGTGTGTTCAAACTTTGCACAAAAATGTACAGTGATAAAAAATGCTTAAAATTAGATATGGTTGTGCCAATAGAAGCGTCCCGAAAAATGTGGAACAATTCATTTCCTAACTTGAAGGAGCACCTCTGAACAATTCCCCAACAATTTGATAAGTTCCTTAGAAAGTTTCTAATTTGCTGTTTCATTGACCAATCAGATTGCTCAAAAATAAAATATAAAATTTGATTGGTCAATGAAACAGTTATAAGGAAATGAATTGGTCAACATTTTTCGGAACACTTCTATCGGCATGACTGTAAGACTTGTAAGCCATCTTGAAATCAGGACCCCTAACTAATACCTCCCCTCCCCTTTTTACTCGCTGGCTTTACTACCCAGACGAGTATAGGTTTCGGCATGCATTTTTCTCCAATTGTCGATAGCCACAAAATAGAATATTAATAACTGCCTAATTTTCCCCCAATTATCCATAAGTCTCCTGCCGATTTTACCCAAATTATCCATAAATAGTTCTCCATTTTGAGGAAAATTCGGGAAAATTGAACAATTTTACACGGAATTTCGCATGGAAACAGCAAACTTCGCAAATCGCAAGTTTATAAAAGTTTTATATACGTTTGACTGTGCTGCTTTATATTTTGAGAAGAAAGCGACACCGTTCGATTCGGCGTAAGAAATTGTACTTCATAGCATGCACTGGACCGAAAGTATGAAATTTCGAGCCGGTCGACGAAAATTGGGCCTGTTGAGAAAGAGTTAACTTTTTGTCTATTTCACGCAGCCTTCTTCTGCCTTCGTGAAATAATTCACCCCCTCCTGTCACGTCCCTGTTACTTTGTCACGCGATATTTGTACGGAATGTTTTGAAAGACTCGTGAGCAAAATTTTACATGGTGATAAAATGGCGTATTTCTTATATTTTGTTTGGATTTTTTAGTTTCCTCCTGTTATAAAGGGTTAAATTTATTATTAGTGGAATGGAAATGGCTTGGATGGAAGAGTAACAAGGCTGAATTGTTAACAAGCGACATGGGATGACAAAATGGCGCCAAATTTGGACAAAGTTGTGGATTTACCTTGTCGATAGTTAAACAGGTATGATCTACTTGAAACCAAGTTGAAACTTGTTTAAAATGTTCTTGATACCATTATGTCTGAGATGATTTACATTTTTTGTAGGATGTCGACGAGATCGCCGATAAACAGCGGAGTAAAGTGGAGAACTTGACCAAATACGTCCATTTGCAGGAGGTTGGCACATTTCAAATTATTATTTCGGTCAGAAAATATTAACTATTTTACACCAAACCAGTGATAATATATTTAAATAAGTACCATTTATGTTTCTATCAAAAAGATTTAGGGAAAAACGTAATGTAAGTTCACTGCTGTTTATCTGAATTTGCAAGCCACAAATTGACGTTTAACTATGATTATTGCATGGCCATTTTCTTGTGAAATATTAGTGCTTGGCATTTCACACTTACCAATGACCACCCCCAAAAGTACCATCTCTGAACCATATAAGCACCTCAGAATAGCCAAAGCTATTATGGTTTGGTAGATAGCAGTATGGGGAAAGCGTCGTTTTTGGGTGTGGTCAGTTTCGGACGTTTCGCCCCGGATTGGGGTTCGGGCAGCGTTACCATGTTGACCGTCATGGTCAACTTACCCTAAAACAGTTGAGATTATCTGTCCTAAATGAAATGCATACAAACTCATATACAGGTCATAGACTATATCGGGCTGTCAATTTCCCGTTTGTAATCTAAAATAACTGAAAATTGCAAACTTCGCAAGGCTATATTATCCGCATTTTACAACATTTCGCAACGAAATTTTGGAATATTACTAATTTTGTGATGCTCTTTAAAGCTGTGATGAAATTTTTGTTTAGATCAAAATTTAGTCTATTACGCGAATGGTCAGATTGCATGACTAAAAACCCCTTGAAATAAACTCGCTTAAAACATCATTGTTCTTCGCCTTTAGTTTAGAGAATTTGAAGAAAACATAAATATACAGTACATACCTTGAATGCAAAAATTTTCTTTGAGCTGTTCCACTTTTGGAGTTTATACCAGGAATTTAATTAATATTGTCGACCGTTCGGTTGTTTACATCTCCGCCTTATACATCGAATCAAAGTTCTTGGAATCCAATCTATCAGAAATCAGCTAACAATTCACACAACTTCCATTCGTGTTCCATTTACAATTATTAATATTCTTAGAAACAAAGAATCAAAATTAATGTTGCAGAAATTCTATTTTATTTTTATACTGACATATCGAAAAACTAAGCTAAATGTTTACATTATAGGTGGTCGGCTTCCTGTCGATTTGGCGGAAGTAATGCCACTGCGATGTATTACTCTAATGTTGTCATTTCTTTTTTAATACATTTACCATTAAGTGGATTATTGCGAATTGAGGGGTTTTTTATTGCTGTACTTTACTTTTTTTTACAATTATTAATATTCTTAGAAACAAACTGTCAAAGTTAATATTACAGAAATTCTATTTTATTTTTATACTGACATATTGAAAAAGCTATTTGTCACCAAATGTTTACATTATAGGTGGCGGGCTTCCTGTCGATTTGGCGAAAGTAATATTGTTTTTATGCGGATTATTGTCGAAAAAATGCGATCCGCACGCCGCTATGCTATTGTTATCATGATTAATTAATATCCGTCACGAGCACACCATAACAGTTAAACTTCCATGAAAAGTCAGCATATTGGTATTTGAACTGACGACTGATCGGACTGGTTTCGAAGGAAATGACACTCTCTAGACGCTGCTATTTTGGTCCAATAGTGGGCACGGATTGGCACAGATTATTTATTTGATCGCAGAGATATCAATATTGCAGTAGCATTGCTTCCGCCAAATCGACAGGAATCCCGCATCATCTAATTATAAATGTAAATACTTTTTTTGATATCTCAGTACAGTATATGAATAAAATATAATGATGTCTGCAATATTAATCTTGACTCTTCTGCATGGCTTATTTTTTTATTTTATTGGCTTAACTATAACAATTGTAAATGGAATACGAATGGAAGTTGTGTAAATTGAACCTTGAGTTTAATATGTAGTTAAGTTAGGGATAACTACAAGAGTAGAACAGCACAAAGGAACTTTTTGCATTCAAGGTATGTATATTTATGTTTTCTTCAAATTCTCTAAACTGAAGGTGAAGAACAATGATGTTTTAAGCGTGTTTATTTCAAGGGATTTTTAGTCACGCAATCGCCAAACAGTGATTTTGCATATTTAATGAACCAAAGTTAACTCTTTCTCAAAGCGTGTGAATTTATTTGCCCAAAATAAATAATTCATTTCTGAAAAGGGCAGTTTCGCAATAGTGCTTGTGCAAAATCCCATAAGATTTGAAAGGATGGAAAATCGAGAAATCTGCCACTTTTTACATGTAATGACAAACATTAAAAATCAGTACCCGTCGCTCTTTATTGTGCACAAATGTGTTCAGTTGTACAATTATCATAAAACCCTATTAATAAACGAGGGAGTGATGTAGCTTTAACAGAAAGTATAATAAGGCTATTTGGATTTAGGGTTTGGATACCAGGATTAAGTAAACATACGCAATTTCGGCCATTTTTCGATTGCGAAAATCGGTCCTCACAGCTGAAACATTTTTTTGCCTTTTTTCATAAACAAAGAGTATTTTTAAAAACTAACCACATAACGTTTCTCACTTCACCATAGTCAACTGATATTCAAAAGTAGAGAGAATTTAAAATTTTGAGCCTTGCCACATATTTCTCATTTTGTTTGATTTTTGCAGACAGTCGCTCTTAAGCTCTTTTGAATGCAAAACTCAAGAAACACCTAACAAATGCATCCGCCTTGTTTGTTCACAATCAAGCTATCAATCAATCAATATTTTAGCATAAATCGGCATATTTTTCATATAAATCTGAACCAATCAGGTTCTCGTTCTCTGTGAGAACGAGTAAAAAGGGCGATGCATGAGGTCATTCGTGCAGGCTCTACTTTCCTCCCGGAGAGCCGCTACGCAGGCTATATAATTATTGTCAATGTTCTTGTCATAATAATTCAGCTCAAGTCACTTCTAACTCGTTTACTGGTATATCACCTGCAATTACTCATCAACAATATTGGCTGAGGGGCAATATCTCAGCCTCACCATGAGTAGCTACGGCCCTGCACATGGAGTTCTGAATTAAGACACTTTTGTGTGGCACCCTGTTTTCCATCCGATTTCCTCTCTCGATTAGTCTTCATTTTTTCCACACAAAAGCAGGCTAATCCTTTATTATTTATTTAATTAATCGCGCGTTAATTTAAAATGGAATTAAGTATTTCGCTTGGTTTCCCGTTTTCAGATACAGTTCCTTTATATGTATACCCGCCCTTGACGTCCTGGATTTAAGGTGGCTCTCTATACCGAATATTTGAAAACATGGAATATTCCAACCTCGTACCGGAGGCTTTTTGCTGACCACGGCCAGTATAAAGTTGTGTGCATACGAGGTTGAGAAATTGTTGATTGTTAGAATAAGATATTGCGCGTGTTATGTAGAGCAATAATCAAATAATTGAAAACAGTTCGTCACAAAATGACGTCACCACTGTTACTATGTTAATAAGGACGATTCAAAATGGCTGATATTTTGATTATATCCATATTTATATCGCGTTCAAATTTGTTTTTGCTCTACAGGATATTAGTTAATCTTGTCGTCAAAACGTCTAGTGCATGTACTTAAATTAACCAAAGTTTGATAAAATAAAAAAGTGCACGAATAGCCAAAATAACGGTCGTATAATTGCCATCCCTTCCGCATCCTGCTGAAGACATTCCAGTACAACTATATTTCAGTCTAGCATTGCTCCAGCATTGGTCAACCATTGCAAATTGCTCCCGACTTGTTGGCTAACTGAATTCGCAAGTATTTTTGACCAGGTATAATTACTCTCAAGTTCTTGCCAGCACGAAATTGACCAAATTTAGCCATTTACTGAAAATAAATCGAGTATTTCGATGTTATCTGGACAGAAAACAACCAGTGAAAATGAGAAAAGCATCGAAATTAATAGTATACTACTTGTTCTGGCGGCATCTGTGGAGAGCCCATGCTTCAGCTTTTGTCCTGTCATATCCTTGATCCCTACATGCCAAACTTTTCAGCTGTTATATGTATTTACGTCGCTGCCACTAGAATGTGCTCCTATAGAATGTCACTAGAATAAAACTATAGAGGCAGGCTCGATTGGTTTTAATTGGACCCCTACTGAAAACACATATATAGTCATGGACATGAATCTCCGGCATTAAATATTTTCCAAAAGTTGGCACTATGCAGTGGTGATGTTACTTTATTGACGAATTAACTAATTCGTAGACTGCTGCTTTATAAAAGTTGTTGTCGGCACGTTAAATTAACCTTCACTTTATATATAATTATATGGACCTCACTAGAAATTTTAATTTAATTTAAATTAACTGATTAACTTTGACTTTGGATTTTGTTTACTATTTCATTTTACTTAAATTTTATTTTCATATTGTGCGTAGTACTTTACTTATTTTAATTTCAACTTTATATAAATGCAATTTAAAATTCAATTTTGAATTTGTTTCTTCAGTTTTTAAATCGATATTTTTAGGGTGAGTTGGGTGACTTAACTTTATTAAGGCTGCAAAAGTTTAATCTTTCTAAATTTTTAAATAAGTACAAATTTACATCAACAAATAGCTACACTTTAAACAATAAATGTTTACGTGCTTCTATTAATTTAATTCATATAAGAAACTTTTAATGAAGCACGACGCATGAATGCGTCCTTTAGGCTACCATAGTCATAGACCGCACGTAGATCCAGTGACGACTTGGACGATATTTCACGTCGTTGAAATACTTGAAAAAAATATATGTGTTTATTGCATTGTATTGCAATTGCGGTTAGGACTTTCAAATTACAATTGAAAGTTCAAAGACTGAAGTGGAAACCTGCATTAGCATTTTTGCACTATTACCAACACTTTGACACTTGGCGTCAGCCGATAAAAGCAAAGTCTTTTAGCGTATAAGATGTATACATCCAGATGTTGACATGCTTTTAGGAATGTTTACAACAGTGTTTCAATATCATAGTATTTATAACTGATTTTAGCGCGATTAGCTAATCAGCCATATCGTCGAAGCTTATGCCAAGCAACCAATGGGAAACAATTGCACACCAGATATAATAATATGCTTCAAGTGTCATGTCTTGGGATTTCATTTCACAACTGCGTGTGCCATGGCGATTTAGTGTAAACAAATGCTTTCATTATAAATGTAAAATACAATAAATCCTGTAGCTGTGCTTTATACGTGCTAAGCTTTGTGACTGTAAAGTGAAATCAAGAAAAATTCTGACTTATATACGGCTATATAAGCAAGCAAGTAGGCAACCTCTCAAGTATATTCTACTTGAGAGAATAGCTAGTACAGTTTGATCTAACCGAGGATATTATAACCCAAGCCATGAGTACGCGGATGGGGTTTCACAAGTAAGTAGCTAGGTTTCATCTATATGTTTTTTCTAGTGTTCATGTAACTAAATCCTAGCTAGATAGTATCTGGCATGGTTTGACGTGAAGTCGTCAGACAGCACTTCATTAATAATAAAGTGTGGTTGATGCTATCTGAGACTCCTATGCCCGCATTTTGTGTGTCGGCATATCACCAACATTGAATCAGTAAACATGTGCCTGTATAGATATAGTGTGCTATTACTGCATGTCACTGTTGTGCTTTCTACGTGCATGGTTTATTTCCTATAGTACTAGATATCATGTAGTGTGCAGGAATAATACGAGCCAGTGATAATATTCGTTGTATATTTCACAATACAATAGTACATATGTAAACTAGATTAATCCCGTCGGGAGCATGTCTGCATGTATAATAATACATCATCGTTGACTATGACATGCAAATGATCAAAAGGTTCAGAATATTTGTCTTTAATATATGGTATCTATACAGCTAAACGTTTCAAATATCACAATATCACTTGTCGTTGTTTTGACTCTCTTTGCGAAGGCCTTTGTCGTGTGTATATACTAAAATTGCCATCGTTTTGGAAAGCAAGAACAAACACGTTACATGTATTTTTTCGACAGCCGCCCACACACAGTACTGATTAAACGACAATGAAATATGTTTACTTTTGAACGCCTTAAAATGAACCGCTCATTTGAAAGAAAAAGTCTTGAACAAATTTGGACTCTGTACTCGAGTTTGAAAACAAACACTTCCTGTGTCGTAAGTGTCGACACTAAATGCTCACACAAGGCAGTCAGCAATATCTTTTGCCATGGACGAAAGAGAGAATTTGGATTCAGACAATCCCATAAGGGATAAATCGAACTCGAACAGTTATCTGGGTATCCCGTCAGGTTATAAAATTGGTGTACGAAAGTAAGTTAAAACTTTAGATATTATTTTGCTCTTTTGACCTGTGTTTACATATCACCTTTCTGACACACTAAATTTTCTTCATTGTCTAAATTTTATTGTACAAAACTAGCCAAATAGCCTTGAATTGTATTGCTTGGAAAATAGTCGTTTCCTAGGCGATAAACTGACAATTTTGACACAGTGTAAAGCTTTTTGCTGATATTATATTGCTGACTTCAGGTCGGGCTCAGTTATGAAATTATCGATGTGTACACAATTAGGATGTTATTCGCTGTGTGCATTTGAGTACACAATTCTGTATACCTCTGTAGCTCAGTAGGAAATGGCCTTGCCTTGTATTGTGCTGCGGTGTTTCTGCCTCGCTCAATTGAATAATTCAGGCTTTCCCGTCACGCTTATTAAAATTTATTATTGCTACTTGAAGAGTCATGCTATACCGCTGTGATATTAGTTATAGTAATATGTCTTAGCTGTGCTTTTTGAATGTGAATTTTGGCAAATTGAAGATTGATGTCGTGTTGTAACAACTTCTGTGAAATACAGTATATTACGGATGCTATCGGCAATAAAGTCTGCAAGATAAATATAAAATATATGCAATTAGACAATAGCATGACAGTTGCCCTTTGCAGGTGTTTCAATAATATCACTTACGCAAGGAACCCCGGGATAGAATAATAATCCTTTATTTGCAGATAGTAGCCTTTGGGCTTAATTAAACATTGGGGAAGTCTTTCTTTGAGGAGAGGCATCATTCGCGTTCGTAGACGTAATGATTATACGATTTGCACAATAGTGTAATGATCAGACCTAGCAACTTACCAATCTCTAAAGCTCCAACCTCAACGTCCTTGAGGCCTCACAAATTTACTTAAAAACCCTTGAGGTTCGGGTCCCGGTAATTTAAATTAGTTATTTTAACCAATCTGTTTTTAGTATGAAGTATGTGCGGGAATTAAGAAATGCAATATTACTAGCAATGTCCAAACTGTCATAATTAGTATCGCTATATTGTCAAAATGCCAGCATAAAACCATATATGGTAAAGTGCGCTCAATATATCTCAAGCAACAACTCCAGTCATTCGGTCTATGAAAGTGACGTCAAGACGGCTGATGAACTTCGGAAAGAGTTTTAAATCTTTCTCCAGCTATTTCCATTTTTTCTAATGCACCGTATCGCTAGACAGTGCATAAAACCATAGTATTATTCTTTAAATCGATATTAAATAACGAAATTTCGGCAGGCTCCTTGTCAGCTTCGCGTTAAACAAAAGCAATCGAAAAAAGACCGGACGGACGTCCAATAGCTCTTCAATTTGCGCGATTTCACTTTTTGGACAGATCTTGCTCCAGATATATATTGAGCTCAGTGATTTAGTATTCTTTAAGATTGAAGTCAGAACATAAAATCTCGGAACGCTCATTGCATATGGATCGAACTAGACGAAGACGACGATAAAGTAATACACAAGTTCGATTTTGCACTGTATTTTATTAAAATTGTCATTCATTGTGGAAAACTGTGAGATTTACTGTCGATGCAATGGAAGTGTTGATAAAATATTGCACCAATTCCTTTCCTCAAGTTGATCAATTCATTTGATAGAAAATTGATCAACTTCCTGTTACTTTTAGATGAGCCAATTTGATTTCGTTTCAGAACCGATGGACCAATGGGAAACGCACAGGGAGTAAAAAGAAATTTCAATTCGTATGAATTGATCAACTTGAGGAAATGAATTCATGCAATATTTTATCAACACTTCCATTGCATCGACAGTAGAGGTTAAACCATTCAGAGACCTTGAACAGTAATTGTATTCTTAAAAAGAATCCTAAGGTCTACAAATAGACCCACGCATTTCCTCTTTTCCTAACAAGTCATGTCATGTGAACGATATTATTGAATCTAAATGTAACAAGTTACAGCATGTTAAACCTTCGTAACAAATATGGCAAAATGCATCACTATAGTTTGACACGTCAAGTAACCAAACGAACCGACGCCATATGTATTCTGATCTTGTGGTAGTTTGGGAGAACTTGAACTGATAACGTGGAAAAACTCACCCTTCGATTCGGTTTTCCCACGGTTATTTCTCGTTCTCCCAAACTCCCACGAGTGTTTCATAACTATATAAAACACAGAAAATATTATCTTTTTGTTAATTTAATTATGGTACACCGCCGAACGACCGGAGTATAGTATAGTTGATAAGGAAATGATTTTCAAATTAGATTTTTTACGGCTTGAATCCGAAGATTTTCCAGCTTATTTCTTATAATTGAATAATTAATTCCCAATGTAGACGAAGTTTTGACGATGCACAAAGTCGCCTGAAATCTCGGAAAATTCTTGGATTAGGAGGAAAAGAATCTTCGAAGGTGGGGAACTGTTTCTATAATTACATTTATTCAATGGAACAATATTGCGTTGTTATTTGCGACTATATCCCGCCCCCACCCCTCCCCCGCCGAAAAGGTCAGTATAATTTGTAAATTCGATATATTTAAAATTTTATATCATTGCTAATTACTTGAACAAATATATGTTAAATCACACACACTAGAAATGCATGATGCAGCAACGGCCTTGGCCAGTGTATGTAATGCCAATAATAAGAAAGATATAGACTGATAGCGATACAACTATACGGTCTATAGACCCATTGCACTGACGTCACAAATTCTTAGAGTGTCCTCCAGATGATCCCTAACAATATCTGTTCGGGTACAACAACCACATACAGCGCAAAAAATAACCATTTTAATACAAAATTATTAATAAATTTTACAAAATTTGCTTTGTTTACAAAAGTTATATTATGCACAGATTGCAAATTTGTCCTCCAGATGTATCGTCACCGGTGCTGTGCCGTCATGTGCAATGGGTCTATACCTGAAAATACAAGCATAACTTCGACGTTTCGAGCGAAGTTCCCTTGCTCTGTTGTGTGAGCCTTGGCCTGCTTTGGACAGAACATTAAAATCTCGTTTAACATTAAGTATTTTATTATTGAAACATTGTGGTTTCTACGGTGACATGAAAAGCATAATATATTTTATCATTTTATGGCACAAAATAATAGGGCCGACGTAATTCAGTATTTGACTGCAAAATTGGTCTTTCTAATAAATAACCGAACATTGCATTAATTAGAGAGAATCGCCGTTTTTCAGAAACACTAATACGTTAACAATTTTGTGTTAACTGACTTCCGATAAGCTTGATTTTAATTAATGTAAAATAAAGTTTTGAAATCCATGTTCAAAAACGACCCCACTGACGTTATATTAACATTTATCGACATTATCATCTGTCGCCTTTGGTGGAAAATTAATTTCCTTTTAAGTAATTTAAAAATGTAGTTGCTTGACCACAAGTTTCGTTATACTTGCAGAAGACGTATATAATAAAGTCTATAAATGGACATATGAAAGCAAAAACAAAGCTTCAGTTGAACTGCTGAAGTGAATAATTAATACACTTTCAAATCTTTTACATATCTTATTCAATTGTGTGAAAATCTCACAAATGTGAACGAAATCCACAACGGGAAGCAAATACAGTATCCAATTTTACAACTTAAGACTTTTATTATTGCTTACGGTGTTTAAATTAAAAGCGTGATCGTCTTCGACAATATTCATTATTCTAGTTGCCTTCCTTTAGCTAAATCGCACTCGAAACTATCGACCTATAGTATTATCTATACTAAAAGGCTACGTAAGCCCAATTTTGTAGGTTACTTCAAATTGATTTTTGCAGAGTGCAGTTCGTTTATCGCAACCAGCAAATGAAGCAAAATCATCACAGTTTATAGGTCATAGTGAATTGTCAAAATTCGTTTTCTCGTGGCTTTTCATTGAACGAAAAACGCACGTGTGCATGGCGGTCAAAAAATGAGATTTTTTCCCGTGACGAATGGCAATTTCCGCAACGTTTTGCTTATTTTTCCCCTCATGAAAAAAATAAACCGGGATTAAAGACGCAATTAGGGATGGGACAAGGTATATTTTACCTGATTAAGAAAATAAGTTACCTCAAATGGAACTCCTTCATGTGTCAAAAAATTTCGATGAATTATTTTTAACACTAAGTTATAAAAATCACGTACGCGCCAGCCCCTTTATTCTGAAACAAACGATAAGTTGACGCCAGCTCGTATATCTCTATTTCTTGTTTTCTGGTTGTGTCATGCATGAGTATCCTTGTAAGGTTGGTATCATGTTTTCACTCATTTGCACGCTCCTCGTGGAAATCACCTGATAGTGTTTGAGGCTACTAGCGTGTGAAAATAAGTCCATGCATTTATGATCGAATGTTCGCATTCGCCAATAATCTCGACATTGTCAAAGTCATTTTTATGCGGCCAATATTGAGTCAAATGCGAGTTGTTGTCTGAATTAGCGATGATATATTCAAAAATACCAAAACGAATATACACTGCACAGCAATCATGGAAATTTGGGGGCCCAGGACAAACTTTGACTTGGGAGCTCTCGTGACTCCATGTTCTAACACTATGATTAGGGGGTCCAGGGGCACCCACGGAAAAATTTTGAAATCTGAGGTCCCAGAAATGGCCAAATCCTACATTCTGGAAGCCTAGTTGACAGTTATATCTATGCGGTATATTTCACTGCAATTCTTTATTTGGGCCCCTCTTTAACTCGGGTCCCAGGGCAAATTGCATGCACCCCTCTGGGCGGCCTTGACAGCACCTGCAGTTACGACTATCTATGACAGCTTAATTTCATAATAACATGACTGAAGAAAATAAATATTTTCCGCTTGGTAATTGAAGAGCGGCTTACAGGCTTTGGCGTGAAATCTCTAGAGGAGTTCCAGGGACATGCACCCACAGACAATTTTGTAATCTAGGCACTATAAAAGGGCATCTCCTGCAATGCGTGGGGACATTCTATAGAATTCTGAAAATTATACAGTAATTACAAAATCTTAAGTGTCATTCACTCCATCTTCCAAACCCATAAAGAGATCTTTGGTGAGAGACTTTGTTCATCTGATGAACCATAAGTATTTTATTAGTGCGGACGTTCGATAATTTGGCAGTCATCACTTCAATTTCAATGAAATCATTCTCATTCAAAATGTTTCGCCGGATTAATTCAGTTTTTCTGCTCATTGACATTGTCTCATTTTCTTGTGTTAATTAACAACTTATCAAAGGAAATTTTATCACTGCACATTTTACATTTTATCACTGCACATTTTACTTTTATCACTGCACAATTTGGTTATCACTGCACACTATAATTAGGTATGCTGCACTTAATAGTTAATATACACTTCAGGGGTGGGTTGTTTAAAGCTGGGTTAGTTTAACCATAGGTTAAGATAAAATTCACAGCAACCCTCCTCACAGCTTGCCTATAAATTTGGAAATATTTCTTCAGAGATCTTGTCTGGATCGATAGGAGTTTTCGTCTTTGAAGTTTTGAAATAAACAGACGTGTAGAAATACACAGACTAAAACAGCAGGTTAAAATTTAGCCCATGGTTAGCGCTTAACCAACCTTTGAACAACTGGCCCCTGTTTGCTCCCAAAGGAATAGTTGGTTTTGTTTTTCCAAGAGTCTCACTGTTAACCATTGAAAATTGGCACTTTTTTTAAAGCATACTAACATGAATGGTACGCGTGATATTTCTTTTCGGCTGCAAGGATCATGAAATTATTTAAGTGTTTTACAAACGTTTTGTTTTATGAGAATCTTTTCACAATCTTCATCTTACTGGATAATCGCTCGTTCCAAACAACGCAAGGTATAAGAAATAATTTGTAGATCTTGGCCGTTATCCTAAAAAGAGCATGCCATGCATGATTCTTGGCCGCGTGAAGAACGATGATAGCAGCGACTGTCATATAGGCGTATGGATACAAAAATTTAGGGAGCTGCATGGTAAAACTATTTATGGATTTTTCAGGGATTTCATTTTTTCAGATACGTTGAGAAATCCTCCCTCTTTTATTTGCATCAAAAAGTCAAAACTTGCTCAATTTCCAAAATCCTAACTTTATCTTTGGCGTAGGCAAGAAAAAAGTTTAGCATGATTACATTCTAGACTTTGCACTTAAAATGGGCCATGCAGTTTTACAGTGTTTTTGCCAATAGGAAACCTTATTGAAAACTAAATTATCTAGCCAAAATTTTTAATAGTGCAGCAAATGCATTAACTTTTTTCGTCTCCATTACTTTCAGGTCCTTCAAGTGTTAGGAAATTGTGAACATATCGACACAAAGTTGCCTCCTGGATTGAGGTGCATTTAATATTTGAGATTTAATATTTACTATTTCAAATGAATACTGCAGATGGTATAAATATTCTCACTATAAAGAAGAATATACGGATAGGATGCACCGTCAATATATTATTGAATGGTGTCCAATCTAGCATAAGGGTTTATTGTGACGTAATGTTGTTTCATATACAATTGGTTCAAATATTCAATCTAATATACTATATATACTTTTGTAGCGTATGGCTTATGCTGGCTTCGCTAATGTTTCTTGCTATGGCTCTCTCGGTGAGTGGTTGAAAATTTTGCTATACCTAGTAGTTTAAACCGCGGTTAAATGAGGATGAGAGAGCTGACGAGAGTTGATGAGTGTTGCAACTCTCGCTCCCGTTTGACCATCAACTTTCATCGACTCTCGTGCACTCTCATTAACTCTCGTCAATAATTAAATGATTCAAATTTTAATGAAAGTTAATAAGAGTTTTCGCTGTCGCGCGATAATATCGAGGCGACTCTGATCAACTATCATGCAACTCTTGTTCACGTTCGACCGGGGGCATGAGAAACTCTTGGTTCTCAACCCTCATCTACTCTCATTCTCGTGAGCTTAAAGTTTCGTTATCGCATCTGATTTTGTTCCGTCCACCATGACGTTGCAATTTACTGTAATACACCAAGGAAAGTGCGTTGCTTTAGCCATACAGCCTCGCCTTCGTGCATGTGATGTTAGTTAAAGTGCAACTTCACAATCGTTAAAGGGATATGGTAATATAAATTAAGTTTGTTTTGACCTATTTAAAAACATTTAAAATGATATATAAACTTCCTTTACAATTGTTCCGTATTTTGCTTGGTTTTCGAAATAAATGGATCAAAAGCAGCGTGCATTCCGCCATCTTGGATATGCATTCGATATGCATACGTCACAAGCTGGGTAAAAAGCGAAATTATTATCTTGCAAATTATATGTCAATATGAAACTCGATTTTCCTAAGTCCTTTTAGTATTCAATTAACTCACAAAATTTTAAGAAACGTTTCGAAGAAATTTAGTCCCACATGAAGAAATTTTAACAAGTTTACCCTGCTTGTGACATCATCACAAACTAAATTAATTAGGTCAGTTATAATATCAAGATGGCTGACTGCACACTGTTGTTGGTCAAAATATTTCGAAAACTACGCAAGGTACGAAAAATTTGTAAAGGGTCTTCATATATAACTCTATTTTCAAATAAGACAAAGTTAATTTTAATTGACTGCCATATCCCTTTAAAACGAGGCACTATAGCCAAGGTGACGTACTACCGAGACGGTATATTGAATGTTGTTTGTCCTATTAGCTAATAGTTGAAATTCATGAATTATGTTAAGTTCGCTTGTGAGCGTGCCAGGGCTTTTTTAACATACAAGCTGGGGTGGGGGGGGGGGGAATGCCCCCCCAGTCCCTTTTCCCTAAAATTATAGAAACAAACCAGCGAAGATTTACAAATACATAAACGGAAAGTAAGTTTTAGGCTTTATCCTTTGTCCTTGTTTAACAAAATCGATTTAAATTGTACTTTTTTCTACCACTAAGTAATGATAAATTATTGTTAATAATTTTTTTATTTTTTGGATGCTCAGAATGCAGGAAATAGCATTTCCGGGTTTCAAATTTCAAAAATTTTCTGGGGATTATCCTTCTAATAAGTAATGATAAATGATGGTTAATTTTTTTAACTTTTTGTGCGTTTTTTCCTTTATTTATTTCAAATACAAGTATAGTTAGCATAAATTTTGGAGCAAATTTGGATGCTCAGAATGCAGGAAATAACATTTCCGGGATTCA
>CACRXK020006481.1:0-25128 GCA_902702795.2 Paramuricea clavata | reverse complement strand
CAAACAAAATAACAACTTCACAACATGGTTTCTATCCTAGACGTTCTTGTGCTACGCAGCTTACGCAGGTTGTTCATTTACTTGCTCAATCTATGGATAATAAACAACAAGTTGATTTAGTGTATCTTGATTTTGCAAAGGCTTTCGATCGTGTGCCTCATTCTAAATTAATTTGTAAGCTCCATCTTTTGGGTAT
Source organism: Paramuricea clavata (assembly GCA_902702795.2). Classification (NCBI taxonomy): domain Eukaryota; kingdom Metazoa; phylum Cnidaria; class Anthozoa; order Malacalcyonacea; family Plexauridae; genus Paramuricea; species Paramuricea clavata. The sequence goes on along the minus strand of CACRXK020006481.1, from coordinate 24,932 downwards.
CCGCGATCCTTTGCTCTCTTGGTTTCGCTCCTATCTTTATAAGAGACGGTATCGTGTTGTAATTGATGGATTTGCTTCTGAATGGCTTCCGGTAACATCTGGTGTACCTCAAGGTTCGGTCCTTGGACCGCTCCTGTTTTTGTTGTATATCAACGACATGCCAGAAGTTATATCTCAAGGATCCTATTTACCCTTATTTGCTGATGACTCTAAATGCTTTCGAGTTATCTTCAATGCCAGCGATCAGGATAGATTACAGGAGGATCTTAATGCTCTGTATGATTGGTCAATTAAGTGGGGCATGGAGTTTAATGTTGAAAAATGTAAGGTGTTGAGGGTTGTTAGAACACGTACAATATATGATAGGCAGTATACTTTAGGCTCCTCGCATTTGTCGGTTGTTCAAAGCGAAAAAGATTTAGGTGTGTGGATTTCTGATACTTTGAATTGGAATATTCACACAGATAATATAGTTGCTAAAGCCCAGAAAATGTTAGGTCTATTATATCGAACCTTAAAGGATATTGATGATAACAGTGTGAAGCGTCTGCTTTATTTTACTTGGGTGAGGCCAACTCTTGAATATGCTAGCCCAGTATGGTCTCCTTATAAGAAACGGAATATTAATAAAATTGAAAAGGTGCAACGTAGAGCTTCTCGTCTGATCCTAGGTCATGAAGTTGATTATAAATCTAGACTAGAAAAACTTCATCTTCTACCTTTGTATATGCGTAGAGAAATCACGGATCTTGTTTTTCTCTTTAAAATTATACATGAGTTAGTTGATATACCAGGAGGTTTCCTTTCTTGGAAAAATACGGGTCGCTCTTTGCGCAACAGTGACGACATGACACTTACAGTGCCTTTTGCACGCACAGATGTCCTTAAGCACTCATATTTCGTTCGTGTTACACGCTTATGGAACTTACTTCCTTACACATTGCGTTCTATTCAGCATCTGTCGTACTTTAAGAAACAACTTACTCTATATTATTTTAAACTTTTCCCTTCTGCTTTCAATCCTTAATCAGATATTCAGAAAATTAGAAAATATATAAAAAAAAATATATATAATTTAGACTTTTAATTTAGAAATTGTAAAATTATATAATTTAGGAATTATTTGTATTATGTGTACTGTGATGTTAGTTTAATGTTCTGTTTGTAATTGGGAAACCATTCTTGAGGGAATCTTGAATTCTGTTTATGGTATGCCCTAATACATCTAATTTGATATTTGTAAATATATGGAATTATATGTATTGAATTTTAATAAATACAAAATACAAATACAAGGGTGTATTTCATTACACAGACACTGCTGAATTTTAGGTTACATGCCATTGGATTGAGATATAAGAACACTTGTAAAACACACACATTATCTTGTTGATAGAATAGTTATTTGCAGTATACTAACTGTTGGCATACTCTATTTCAGGACTATCAATTGTTTTTGTCACTGGCAGTCTTTGAAATACAATCTTGCTCTGTGGCCTTTACTAACAAGTTGGCTTTTACTACATATGTGGCACTGACACTTCTTTAATTAATGCACCAGTCAATGTAAACCCCCCAACCGGGGAGGGGCAGAGATTTTGACTTGGAGGGGTAGTAAAAGAGCGAAATTGTCCCCGCCCCCAGGGACATCAATGTCCTCTCAACCCCAGGAAAATAGTTTTGTATAATCATAGATCAGCAATAGAAAATCAAATTCATTTATGTTGTTGTATTTAAACTTTTCTTGTCAAGAAAACTAAAACAGCAACACAGGATATATATATTAACCACCGTCCAAGTCTCCCATCATCGAGGCAAATTTATAATCAAAACTGACCACTTTCCCCGCTAAACCTCCCGCCCCTCCCCGGTTGGGGGCAGGGATTTACATTGACTGGTGCATAACTAGATGATTGCATGAAGCATTGCATGGAAGTTGATTTATAATTAGTTTATGAATAAACTCACACTTTCATTATAATGGTTGATCGAATATATCAAATGCATTTGATTGGTTGATGGTCCCTTAATGGTAATCAAATCTGAACCTATATAATGTCAATATACTGGAAAAGTATCAAATTAAATTTTAATTGTCAATGTTGTGGAAAGTAAATAAATCAAACAATTCTGTTTGTTTCAACTAACTAGTTCACTATCACTTTGGTTTTCAAATCAAAGAATCTTTAGCCTGGTTGAGCTTTCGAAACAGTAGCTGCTTGATTGAACGCAAGATTATTTTACTCTGTCTAACGCCAGACAATTTCACTCGTCAAGGGGAAAGTGCTACCACTCACTGAACTCAGTCAGAGCTCAATGAGCAGCAGCACTCTCCCTCGATAAGTAAAATCATCTGGCATTAGATGAAGTGAAATAAACTAGTAAAGTAGGGTGCATTGGGGCACAATGCAGCTTACTGGGTTAATTGGAAAATATATTTATTAAACAATACACACCCTATACTTGTATTTCAATTCACAGCATGATTTGGTATGCTTATGTCTAGTTGACCCAAGTACCTGACAGGAATGATATTTGAATCACATCTGTATTCACTGAACAAAGCTAATTTAAATGTACATTAATTGTACATGAACCATGTAAATGTAGAAACTAGCTAGAGCAAAAACACATCCACACAGCTTTGTTTTTTATTTTTCTTGGGAAGGAATAACTGAGTTACAATGAGACCAGTATCAACAATTTCAAAAAGGTATTGTACAAAAATATTACAAACATAAGACACTTTAAAGACAGAAAAAACACGAAGTATGTCACTACAGGAACTGTATTCTGTGATATAGATGATATTGCTAGAAACTTGCAGCTTTTAGCAGTTGTCTAAGGGCCTGTTTATATCGAAACTGGCTGGCCCGCTAAGTGAGACAAGCCTGGTAAGTGAGATCTCGCTGTCTAGTTATTTTTATAGTAAAAATTATCATTTCTATGGACAAGCGGGCAGGCCCGGTTGCAAAGACCAGGATGGAAATTTCTCCACATAAACAATCATAAGCAGGCTAGCCAGGTTGCCGGGATGAAAGTTCAAAGATACTGCCGCAAGCTATTTTTAACAACTGTCAAAATAATGTCAAAACAACAAAATTGTCCCGGTAAGCGGAATGAAATTTTCTCAAATAAACACAAGAGAAAGCATCCTGCTTACCTACCTTACCTGGCTGTCTTGCTAAGCGGGCCAGCCCGGCTTCCATACAAACAGGCCCTAACAGTCTCTGTCAGGCAATTACAATGTTCTAATGTCCAAACTCTAAAGTATTATAAACAAGCAGAACAGGCCACTTATTGCAAGTTGCTAGTAAGTCATATCATAGTTAATAGAGGACAGGGTTTGGAAGGCCGGCAAACTTCAAAGGCTTTCGAGCTAATTAATTTCAGATGTTGGAAAGGTAAGTCACGTGACATTTCGGGTGCATCAAATTCAGAAATTACTATAGCGTAGTATTACAGAAATATGATATAATTGTGCTTATAAAATTTAAAATAAGGCATTGTTGTTCTTGTTATGGCTTCGACAAGTTCGGCATACGATTCAGAAAGCAAAATTCACCCAATTCTGGGTGCTGGAGACGCAGATACAACGACGGAGACGATTTTCATCAAACTATTTAGCTACTGCAAATCAACGCGGATGAATTAACTGAAGAAATATCGCGTTCAGTTGAAGAAGTAAGTCCTTTATACTGTGTCCAATTAAACAATATGTAGTGAGATGCCTTAGACTTAATATTTGACTTATATTTGTCGTTTAGATTGAAGGATTAAAGCAATTCCTGTGCGAATATCGACGCAGTATTAAGCACTCGACAAATTCTACAGCTAGTACTGCCAAAGGGAAGATCAAAATGCATGTTATATGACTTTATATCACGCATATGAGAAGGCATTGTCGATCATTTGAGAGGTAGGGAAAAGGAAAGAATATTTTCATCCATGCAGAGAAGATAAAGTCGTGCTTTTGATGCTGGTGAATATGCCCGAACGGTTGACTTTGCTATTACCAGCAGATATTCTAATATTATATTAAAACACTGAAGAAACTCCATGCTTTAATACCAGTAAATATCTTAATACTGTATATATATATATATATATATATATATATATATATATATATATATATATATATATATATATATATATATATATATATATATAGACAATATACTGTAACCTAGATATGAATGTCTTAAATAGTAGGCCCTAAGGCTTATGTCCAATTGTCAATTACAAGTCCAGATATTGACCAATATACAGTGATTCAATGTCTACTAACATGTGATTTGTTACTTTTGATCATTCTGTCACATCAAAATAGAATGTTATTCCAAGATTCCATGATATTTCATGCCCATCCCACAGTTTCCAAAACCAAGTCTTATAATATATTAGACAAAGGAGATATCAAAGGAAATATCATACAGAGGAAATATCAAATTTTGATATTTCCTCTGTATAGTACAATATTGACCTAAGGGTATTAAACTTAGTTCTTATTCCTTTCCAAATGCTTTGTAGACCAACTGTTGGATGCCAGAAGATTTTACCTATGTGCAAAGGATTATATACCCAGAAATATTTTTTAATGTTTGTATTCTGCTAGTAATTATCAGTGAAATCAGAAGAGTTTGGACCACCCAGCTTATGTTGCTGGGGAGGGGCCGTCAGCCCTGTGGGTACCAAATTCATGACTTAATGATATTGCTAGAATTGCTGAATTGTGCTTTAGAAAGCACACAAGAATTAAGGCAAACCTACTTCTTTACACGTTGATAAAGTTATTAAGAATGTCCAAGCTCCTCCATTTGCAAAAGGTTTGTGGAATGACATTATTGAGCAATCTAATAGCATTGCAGTATCAAAAGAATGCCAGTACGTCCTTGTGTTTTGAGAATATTGGTAAACTGTATGGCTGTTAAGTTTCAAATTTTGCCATTTGTCGTGCTCCAGCCCGATTTCTGGTTCTGAAAGGCCCGATTCTCAGCCAAAGAGTGCACGTCAAGCAGGCTGGTCATTTCATTGTTTAACTGCCCCACACTCAAAGGGCACTTTTTGCATCTTCTGAAAACTTGGGGGGCCTTGGCCCCTGGTTCCTATGCCCCTGGTTGACAGCCAATGGACCTTTCCCATTATAACTAAAATTTCGATCTAGACAAAAATTTCATCACAGCTTGAAAGAGCGTCACAAAATTAGTAAATATTCCAAAATTTTGTTGCAAAATCTTGTAAAATGCGGATAATATAGCCTTGCGAAGTTTGCCGTTTTTCAGTCATTTTGTATTACAAACGGGAAATTGACAGCCCAATCAGGTGTTGGGGCTGCAATTTCCCATTTGTAATGCAAAATGACTGAAAATTGGAAACTTTGCAAGGCTCTATTTTCCTCATTTTACAACATTTCGCAACAAAACTTTGGAATATTACTAATTTTGTGATGCTCTTTCAAGCTGTGATGAAATATTTGTCTAGACTTGCCTAGATCAAAATTTTGGTTTTTAGGGGAAAGGTCTATTTCAGATGTGAATAGTGTACTTATTCACTACGTCAGTGTGCTCTGATTCTAGCCGTTGTTGTCTCTCAAACCATGATAACTCAAAGTTGAGCCTACCAATGTCTTGTCTATTTGAAGTGAAACAAAATTTTGTGTAATAGTGATTTACTGTATATATTAGTATAAATTTTTACAAATTATTCAACTAAGGTTAATAATATATTGTTCTAGTCTTATTGTTCACCTATTCATTTATAATCTGTTTTAATAATTATTTTATAACATATGTACAAATTATTGCATATTACTCTTTTGAAGCAGTGCTGTCATTAAGTTTACAAGTAGGTGGCATACCCCTAACCCTGAAATCTAAACAATTGGAAATGCCATTCCCTGCATTTGGGAAGGTATTTTACACATTCCCTGCATTTTGGAAGGTATTTTACAGAGTTCTTAAGATTACAAAACATCCTATCAAAGCCTGACCTGTTTGAAATCATTTAATCTTTTGTTTTAATTTTGATATTCTGGCTAGAGGAAGTAAAAGGTTTGTTTATTGCTTCACAGTTTTGTTTATATGAACTTTGTTCAGACAGAAGTAGGCAAGCTACGGGCCCTTAATGACAGCTCTGGGTACAAAAACCCCACAAAAGTTCTCACTAGATTACTTCTGTTTATGTTACGGCAAGGCCTTTTCTAATCCACCATACCATTTATTCCTCTGACCAGTGTGACAACCAGCAATGTTACCTGGCTCCAATTGTCGATGTAGAGAGGTATGCTTTTCTGGGGTAAATTAAAGATAGGAATAGACCAGCTACAAGCCTTTTGCAGGTGGGAACTATTAAAGCAGAACATAAAATATCTGATTATATACAGTAAGTTGACTTAATTTATACAAGTATTGTTAAGATAGTAATTATAATAAAATTCACAGCAAACACGATTTATAATCACTGTAAATGGGGCTTTCATATGCTATGACAGTGTCCTGAATAATATGTATACCTTCATTTTATGAACACAAGGATTAACTGTTATGTAAATATGACCTAATGACCGAAACGCACTTTTATGCAAATCATTAATATTTAATATATTTTTCCTGCTCTATGACCATATGGTTAATACAGATTTGATCATTTGATACATGAAATATATACAGTACTTCTGCTAAGTTGTAACTTTCAAGCGTTGATACAGAAATATCAATACCTCTACCAGAGAAAGAAAATAACTAGTACTTACATGTTTCGGCTTGGTCTTTTCAAAGTGTCATTCACAAACGCGTGAAGTATTTGTTGAGCTATTTGATTTCTTAAACTTGCATCTATCTTTCGATCCAGCGTCCTGTGTGACAAGCTTCGCCAACGCTTCGCGAATTTTCGTCGATAAATCGTCGTCTTTTGTTGGATTTCAAAAAATACTGAGATCAAAGTGTTTTCTACTAGTCCCGCAACCATGTATGGAGCAATTTGCACCTGGTATTTGGATATTCTTTCTGTAAAAGACGTTTTTCAAGTACTACTCCCTAGTGATGGGCGATACCGAGTACTCGGTATTCGATACCAGCGATACCACAAACAGCGGTATCGGTATCGATTACTGACGTGGTATCGTTCGATACTTGCACCCTTTTTTAAACGACTTGTTTAATTTCACTTCTTGGTTGAATAAGACTTAATAAACCACTAAAATAACTCTTAATATTCCAAATGTGATGCGCCAACTCATGTATAGAAAATATTTATTACGTTTCGGGCATTTGGTTTACTTATAGCTTTATTTAGGTTACATACAGTAATGTAAAATGTTTTTCCGCTGACCGGCAGGTATCTAAAGTAGCCGATACTAGAAATTTAAGTACTCACTTCCGGTATCGAAAATTGAAATTTTGTGTTCATTTTGGTATCGAAATAGGTATCGGTATCGGCCGATACCGATCTTAAAAGTATCGGTATCGGTATCGAATTAAAAATTCTGGTATCGCCCATCACTACTACTGCCTCCTCTGTAATACAATCTCCTATTACAAATAGATTTTGATGCACCCATATTGTCACGTGACAGAGAACAATAACATAATTTGGCCACGCCCCCAGCTTCCAAACCCTGTCCTCTATTAACTATGAACTGAGCAAATACTCAGCAGAATGCTTCAAGATTTCTTTCCATGTATTTCTCGATTGAGGACGCAGTGGTTGTTTAAATCCTTTTGTCAAATAATCTATCCACTATTCTGATAAATTTAACAGTGCCGATTGAGTTTTGAAATTGTTTAAGTTTCATTGATTTATCTAAAAATTCAATAGCATCTGCTACAGATGAGCTAAGGGTTTGAGCTGCTAGTTGGACATTCATTTTGTGCTTCAAAAACTGGAGATGTCTTGATGAAAACTTGTTTGCTAATTGGAAACCTTCACATTCTTGGATTTTATTGAGTGATGAAAATAATTTCCATGTAATAATATTGTTTTCACAGTCAACGATAGAGCCTAAGTGACCCAAAGCATTCCTTGCCAATTTAAGCATGTGACATGGGTCCAAAATTGCATATACGAAGTAGTTTTGAGTAGGGTGTTTAAACTTGGTAATCATGCTTTCATATGATGTTGTAAACTTGCAGCCAAGTTCACTGAACATGGTGAAATTGACAGAAGTACCATCTGCTGTTACAGAATAGACACGTAATCCAGCTTCAGCTGCCATAATGAGTGCTTCCTGAACCAACTTGGCTTGCATTTTTCCAGTCATTTTGTCAGTGAGAAAATATCCAATAGGACATTTCCAATTACTTCTGGCCCCCACAAGAACAGATACTAGTGCTTCTGATGCATATTGATCTGGTTTACTGGTAGGTATAGCTATATCCATAGTCTACAAACCCCACATACTTATCATTTTTAGAGTCCCATAGAGTTTGCTTCTTAATTGCCATCCCATCAATTATAAGACAACAGTCTTTCTTTTCAGGACTGAGCAATGCTTCCTTTTTTAGGGATTCAAATGACTCTTTAAAGAATCCTGGATTGCACTCAACAACACTTGACCACTTTCTAATAAGTGATGGATGTGGTAGTGGAATTATTGACCTTACATATTCGTATGCTTTTGGTGAGTAGTAATTTAATGTTGTTGCGAATTCTTTGACAACGTCTACATATCTCCTCCCACAAGGATCACAGCTAACATTATTTTTTGTGTCTCTGAAAATGGCAAGTTGCACCCCATCAAATTTTGCCGAAAGTAGTTCTGCATCATCTTGACAGATAAGAAGCTTTTGTTGTAGCTCTTGTATAATATCTCCCATGGTCTGTTTTCTGGCTTTAGTTCGCCTTAATTGTTGCTGCAAGCCTTTTATTTTTATTTTTAGTTTATCCTCTAGGGTTTTCCTATCTTGGTCTACTTCCAAATCTTCTATGGTGTTGGCTTTTTTGCAGTAGGTATGGTCATGGTTGACAATATCAAGAGATGATACGGTTGTCAACATCTCTAGATTACATTTTCTTAATTTTTTAGGGATACCATTGACTGGGTTACTTGATGAATTGAATATAGTGGGTACAGCTGTGGATTTCAACCTGCAGCTTTCATTTTCAGAAGGATCGAATAATGTAATCAGATTGTGGGAAGTGCTTGCTGCAGATGTATGTATATCGTGTTGCTTTCCAATCAGGGGAGTTGTTTACTTCGCAGACTGATTTCTCCCACTTTCCAAGAACTTTTGGGTTATTTAGAGGGAATCTAAATAAATGCAGTGTAAATTACAATGCGTGAGTGTGTGTATATGTATGTACATAATTATTATGCTTAGTTTATATTTGTATTTAATTAGATCCTTAGCTGATGCTAGTTTACAAAAGGTCTCTACTTTAAAATTAATTAGTAGTTGGCTTTTGTACTTTATAACCTTGTACTGTATAGCCTTGTACTGTATAGCCTTGTACTGTACATACCATAGTGTAGCAGCTGTAAACAGTGATGTTTATATTAAAATTTAATTAAATACAATTGCTGAAGTGCACAAATATGAGACAATTTATTCTCAAATTATGTGACTTAAAAGTATTTATTTAATATTTTATATGTGTATTTATGTTTATTTTTACAATGTGATAAGATTAAATCTGTTGTTGTTATTTTCAAATATCCTGAACGCATCACCTGTGAAATGCAATCTTTTTTCCAGTGTTGGTTGTGTTTTTTTGTCTTCTTTTTAACTTGTTTTTGCTTGCTGTTACAGCACAAAAGTACACAAGCAAAAGGCATGTTTATATCTCAGCACCAAGTAAAAAAACCCAATTTTTTAACGTGTACATTTTTTTATATATTTTCGCAAATATTTCGCATTTGTTGACACTCTGAATTTTCAGAAAAAGGACTGGGTCTAGTAAAATTCACTTTGGACTCTGCTTTTTCCCAAAAATAGGTAGAAAATGATATTTTTCGTTAGATAGCATTAAATCTAAAGCTTTAAAACATATACACGGATAGTTTTAGTGTTTTACGTCCATTTAGGGGGGAAACTTCTGAGGTGTCAGTTTCATATTGTAAATATTGCACAAGTTTAAACGCGCCGAACAAAACTTCAAGATTTAACTCCTTAAAAAAGATGCTTAAAGTTGATTTGTATCCTCGAAAATGTTTTTTTATAAAAGAGCAGGTGAGATTGAAGCTTTTTAAACTTTGTTTTTGTTTGATTGTAACTTTGAAGTATGAGAAAACATCCGGCGGAAATGGGGTGTATTTTCGAGGCCTGACGTGCAATGGCGGCCTTCAATTTGGCTTCAAACATGGTGGCCGAGTTATCGTTCCAGGTCTTTTGAGTTCACTGGTGACCAGTGTCATATTCTACACATCTAATGTGGAACCGTTGCCCACAGAGATCGCATAAAATTGTGTTGTCGTATTCTTTTGGCAGTTTACATTCACATAACATGTTATAAAAACAATCGCTTGCAAATTTTATCAATACCAGTGTTAACAATAGCCGCCACAGTAATCACTAGCTTGCTAACAATAAACTATAGGATTAATAAAAAATCTATGGAATGTGTTGGGAAGCGTATTGACTATTGTCCATTGAATCGTCAACTTTCCATGTCAGTCTCAGTGATGTAATCGTGATTCTTGACTTCCACAAAGAAAATTGCATGATATATATGTGGTGTGGTTTATTCAAATAATTTCATGATACTTTTGATTTTATTAGTGCCTTAAACATTTGAGAATGTAAAAATTGCAAAACTAAAAGCTTTTTTGTCTTTTTTGAAACGTATATTATTGGAGTATTGCCTATTGGCAAGTTCTACCCTTCGCTTCTGAGATTTACAAACTATATTGAAATAATGCAAGTAAAAAATAGTGACAATTTATAAGCCATACATTTTCCGATAACAAAACGTGGATGCAAAACAATACCAATAATTATAATAACCACCACGATGATTACTTTTTAACAATGAGTATAAGGATTAACACTGAAAATGCAAAATATGCATGGTGTGCTGTGAAGCGTCATAAGTCCTATACAGTAGATCTACTGCAACTGTGTAAGCTCTTTCGATACATGTAATTGTAAATTTGTCTTCTTACAGGGCTTGAAATAACGTTCCCAAATTTCCCGATCATGGTGATCGGCAGTCATGACTTTCCCTGCTTTTTTCAGGTTGGAAACCGAAACCCTGCTTTTCCGCCGATCATTGATCGGTTGTTATTTCAAGCTCTCTCTTAACAATTTTGAATTGATACTGATTTGAAATTATTAAAGCCATGTAATAATTATCCCATGCAACTGTTAGGAAGGGCGAAATTTTGAACGGAGGACCAAAATCCTAAAGAAAAGGTGAAGTTTCCAAAGGGGGGCGAATTTCCTAAAGGGGGGGGGGGCGAAATTCCTACGATTTTCGCCGCACGGGGGGCGAAATATCCTGGGACACCGGTACCACCATTGGACATTTCAACATGGATTAAATTGACATTGACACTATCATTCGAACGAAATTCATGATTGATTGAATTGAATCACACAGCGCTCAATTGCAGCTAAAACCCATTCAGTTGTAAGACGTTGACAAGGCAAGAAAGGAAGAGAAATGGGGTTATCATCACGCTGAGGCGATCGCAACACAAAGCGGACTTGATCATGCTCAGGGATATCTTGCGTGAAGGTATTCAATAAACTTTCAAATATTTTATGAAGACGGTCGTGGTACTGAGAAAGTTCCGAACTAGCATACGCGTCCGTAAATTGAATCGATCGTATAATCCATACCTTGGGTTCTAAACTTTTTCACACGGACTTGCTTCACATCACTTAGCTTCACTTCGAAAGTGTCGTTTTGCTATAATGCCGGTAAATCGGAAATTGCGGCTTCGCCTTCGGTCATTATGGCAATTGCAAGCGACCCGGGAGAAGTTTAATTTAAATTTCGTGCGAATGTCAATTAAGACAATTACCGTATATTCATCCCCGAGCCGACGGCGCGAAGCGCCGTGCGAGGGTACTAATTCCCCCCGGCTATTTACACCCGGGGAAACGAAAGCATTAGCGGAGTCTAAAGTTCATCAATTATCGCGGGCGTGGGTGACCAACGGTGTTGGGCACTGAGCTGTATAATAACTGGAGGATCTGCTCCTATACTTTGTTCAGTCAACGAAGTGTCGCCAAAAAAAATGGCGGATTTTGATGAAAAATGACGCCATTTCCATGACAACTGGTCCCTAAATTCATGGTAATTGCCACTGAACAAGGCTCAACTATGAGCCCGCCGCAGTTTTCACCCCCCCCTGGTTTTTATAAAAATATTTTGGCTTTTTGGAGCGAATCCTTGTTGTTTTGATATTTTCGACATATTTTTTCGACTGTTGACCATTTGTTCAAAGATGTGGCAGCCGTACACGTTAATTCTCGTCCGTGGAGCGTGAAAGACAACAAACAACTATTAAAACCTCGCGAAATGTGGGCAAAAACGATATTTCAAGCCAGAACAAACATCCGTATTTATCAGACTATAAACAGGTATTTATAAATATTTCAAAATTCACATTACTATTTTAAATATTTCATGAAAAAATGTTAGGAATAAATGGTAGAATGTACTCTATTTTTTAGAAAATAAGCCACGAGTATTTATAATGTGGTTGTAGACGAACCTTTTAACTTTAAAATATAATAATTTCATCCCTCAATCCCAAGGAATTAATGGTTGTACATGTATATGAATTTGACAAATATTTGACATGAAACTATGATGTGCTAGTATAAAGAGGGAAGTATTAAGGTTTTATAGATTTAGCCAAGGTTGGGTTTTGTCATGCATGAGCTTGTGGTCAACTGATGCAGGACAAAGCTCAGCTGATCTGAGAATGCATGTTTTGCCCAAGTTTGTATATTGTGTGCTCTCTGATAGTTTGTTGTATGTATCTTTAAAAGGCCATGCATTAACTTGTTTGCCCCATCCCTATTTGAGTATTGGGTTAATTGACTAATAACTCAAGTGCTGGCATATTTTTGGTATCCCTGAGGTAAGGTTAATGCGACAGCTAGGCCAGTAAGCAAAACCTCACTGTGTGGTTATTTTTATAGTGGAAATTCCTTTCAAATTGTATGAACAACCTGACTGGCTCAGTTTTCAGATTTCATCAGAACAAGGCAAGCTCTCAGTTACACCGGGAAGATATTTTATGGCTATAAACACTAACTGGACTGACTTGGTGAAAATAAAGTCAAAACAACATTGGTCATGAAAATATAGTCAAAACAATAGAATTGTGTCGGCAAAGAAATTATTCTGCCAACCAGGCCAGCCTGGCTTCCATATTGATAGCCCCTATGGCTATAATCTATTCTTAGCCTCCTCAACAGGCCTCTATGGGTTTTCAGTGGTGTAACTTTTGACAACTTGCCCTCAGGGCAAGTTGGACATGAAAATTAGTTGCCCTGAATAAAATTTAGCCACTGGGGTACCGAGGTAGGTTAAATTTAGGGGACAACATGTCGACCCATTCTATATGGCTATATGTTATACTGCCTCAAATCTAAAAGTTTGGCCCACAAAAAACAAAATTTGAATAATAATAATAATAATAAATGTATTACATATATAGCGCTATTTACAACAATTGATCAAAAGCGCTTCACAGAGTTAAGAATAGATACTATATTTACATTATTGATTATTTACATTGTTACTGATGAATTTATTAAATATTAACATTCTTAAAATTCAATATTCGTATCTTATAAAAAGTCAGTAAAAACGTTCCTAAAAAGATGAGTTTTAATTGATTTCTTGAACAAGTCAATAGATGTAAGTGAACGTATACCAAGTTGAAGACTGTTCCAAAGATGAGGTGCAGCCGCGTGAAAGGTTCGTGCACCCAAGGTGGTAAGCATACTGCCTGCTGGAGGTTCCAGTAGAGTGCCATTGTTAGATCTTAAGTTGAAGGACGACTTCGATTTGACATTAATGAGATCCTTAATATAAGATGGTGCTAGATCGTGTATAGCTTTAAAAGCAAATAGTAACACCTTGAATTGTATTCGTGAATATTTTGGAACGTCCATTACTAATCTTGCAGCGGCATTCTGAACACGCTGTAGTTTAGATATTTGCTTTCCAGGGAGACCGTAGAATAAGCTGTTACTGTAGTCGAGCCTGCTGGTGATGAAAGCATGTACTAGGATCAGTAAGTTGTCTCTTGATAGATATTTCTTAATTAGTCTGATATTATGCAGGTGGAAAAAACAGGCTTTACATACTTTTGTGATATGAGTCGTCATGTTTAAGTTCGAGTCCAACCAGCTGCCAAGGTTCTTAATATGCGGGCTAGGAGAAATCACAGAATTATTAACTGAAATGCTGATAGGCTGAAGTTTACATAATTGCTGACGAGTGCCAATGACCAAGAAAAATCACCCAGCCACTTGATTCTGCCGTTGATATTACGTGTTAGATAGTCTTTAAACTTTGAAAAGACCATACAAAAGTGATTCTGACTGATATTATTTGTGTTTGTAGCAACACACTCATGCATAGTCGCCATGTTGTGACATAGTAAACATTTCTGAATCAAGTACATGCACTATAAAAAAATTATCCGACAATGAAAACATAAACTTAAACAAGATGCCCAGCTTTTTGTGGCAAGGCGACTTGCTCAATTGGGCAAGCAAGATAGAATGTTTACTGGCCCATCATGATATTCACTTGCCCCGGGCAAGAGTTAAGTTACGCCTGCAAATGGGTTAGCCTGCAAATGGGTTCCCACCACCCGATTCCTCGGGTGAGATGCCTGCGGTGGAGGCTAGAGTTCATGCCACTGTTAGTGAAACTCCATACCAAGAAACATGTATTGTAATGTTTCAAAATTAATTAAAGAAAAAAAAATTGCTTGATTTTGTATATTATTAATATTTTAATTAAACTTGCTAATTTGGTAATTATTGACCATCCCCACTGAAGATGCTCTCAAACATGTTATCAGTCATCAATTTGATTGGTTAGTTGTCAGGGCACAATTTTGGTCAATGCCATGGGTAGTGAATATGTATCGGCTGTCTGGCACGTACACACCCTTCATTCCTACAAATACCGAACTACAACTCTAATGGCTGTGCGATTTGTGGAACTCTGACAAACTATGTTGGGCAGATGTTGACCATGTAAACCCAGGGATGGATTTACTGGGGGGTGTGGTGTGCGGGGGTTGTGCACCCCCCTAGCCCTGGACAGAGGGGGTGCAGGGGGTGTGCTATTTTTCATGATATAGCAAAAAATTATTAGAGACAAAATTAGATACAGTAATTTGAGTAATAACATGATAAGCGAACTGTGAACAACAATTACAATTCAAATACAGTAGTCAAGCAAGACTTATCAATAGTGAAGCAAGTTGATGGGTGGACGGCACACATGACCGACACAACTCGGCACCACAGCCAGCAGAGCACCCCTACCAGATCATGCTGGATCCATCCCTGTGTAAACCTCCGAATGCTTGTATTCATTCATTAGCATTTTTGATGGGCTGAGCTGTTGAAATACCTTTGCTGCATTAAAAAATACCTGTCCAAAAATAAGTCCATGGGCACAGTATAGGAAAACTACAGTAGGGCCACTTAGCGTGAAAAAGTGTCCACATTGTTTACTGGCTGCCAACTGAATTTACATATTGGCAGCCAGTAAACGGCAGCGGTTCACTATAAAATTGTATTACAGAGTAATGATTTTGGCCGCGTAAGGCACCTGGGACCTAGCTTAAATAATTCCCACTTTTCTCTCCCCTAAGTGGCCCTACTGGTTGTCTCCCTATACTGTGCCATGGGCTAACACAGGGGGGAGGGCGTATATTTGGGGTCTGTCATTGGGGCTTATATATTCAGAGGTGAGAGGTTTATGGTTATTGGTTTGAACTTGATGAATAGTTTAATGAGGTATTTATCTAGATAAATACCTCACTAAAACTATACTCATGATGTACTTATCTGGGTAAGTACCTAATGAGAGGTTAGTCTCTTTCCCAACTCGATAAACGCTGTACCGTCTCCAGTCGGGAAAGAGACAACAGCCGTGTACCTCAGAGCCCGTCAAAACTCTACCATTAGGTAAGAGTATATGTATCATTCGGCGCACGAGGACTAGCTGGATCAACCATCAAACTTGTTTGTGCAGGGAATTTATACAGTAACATCTGCTCTTTCGCTTGTGGGACGTGAAATGATATACTGCGCATGCTTAACCACATTCTAAAGCGTACATAGCGCGCTACTCAGCCTTGTGTTACGTCCCACAAGCGTAAGAGCTGTTTTGTGAATAAACCTCCAGATCATGTAATAAGTCAGTTAATTACCTCGAACCTCGGCATTTAGTCAAATACAGGCCTCGGCGCTGCGCGCCTCGGCCTGTATTTGACTAAATGCCTCGGTTCTCGATAATTAACTCTTACATAATATAACTGCTACAAGAACCTGGCAAGGATATATCTCAAAGTTTGTCAGGGAAAATGTGCTCTAAATACTAAAGTCTGTAGTAACTATTAAAATCAATATAAGTGCGTGCAGTAAGGATTTTGACACCATAAGCAGCCTTTAAAATCATATGAAAACACAGAGGCTAGTGGTAAATCCAAAGAACAATAAAATTTACAGAATTCCCAACCATTTTCCTATGGGGATTTGTATTTCTATCGAGTTTATAAAGCAAGCTAGGATCTAGCAATATTCAAGATCATTCAAATATAAAAATCTTACTGGTGAATAAAATATTCTTCTAGTACTTGTTTGGAGAATTCTCATACATACGAGCGGCGCAAAAATGCAGTATCCGTTGTAAATCAAGCATACTGAAGAAAAATATCAAGATTTTCAGTGAGATTTTTACCTCGAAAACAAAATTTTTAGGCTCAAACCAGGGGGGTGAACATAGAAATAATAGATATAGAATGCGTACTTGATCACGAATCATGTCTCCACTTTTTCTCATGCGTGCCCTTATAAATCCGCCATGTTTGAATTTGACTAGGAGTGCAAACTACAAAGTATAAACAAAGCTAAAACTACGTTTTCATTGTCAAAACGTTTATCTTGTTGTCTAATTTGTAGTTTGGGGATAGGTTTTGAGTTTTTTGAAGGCACAAACTGTCAAAGCAAATGTGCAGTCACAAAAACGGTGAAAATCGTGCAGCCTTGTAAACAAAGTATTTTCGCCGGTTTCTCGAAATTTACTCATAAAACATTTTTGCATGCATGGGCTGATGGCGTGATTGGATGATGTAAATTAAGAAGAACTATCATGCATTAATTTTATAATCGTTCTTAAGGTTCTTTTGCTTTCAACACATATTGTAAGAAAAAGAACGTTGGATTACAAATGAAATTGAGCAAAGCTTTCTTGGCTGTGACAGAACACTTTTCAAAAACTGTCATGCAAAGGTTAACCCATTTACCGGCAGTACCCCACCACTGTAGAAAGAAGGTAAATACTAAATTAGGCATTGCCTGCTAGTGGATTAAAATATAACATTAGTGAGCACAGATACACATGCCTTTGTCAGTTATAATATCTTTCAATTTCTCCTGAGTAAGTTTGACAGAACCAAATGACCCAACCAGAGCAAACCGTTTGCCATGCAGAGGAAAGAATTGGTCAACAGCCACGGATGTCAATGTTGCCGAAACCAAGCCATTATCATGTCTGCCTTGTAAGCAATCCTCCACAAATGCAGCAAATTGTTCCTGATTCTCTTTATCTGTAGCATTAACACGTTCTTGTATCTGCCTATACATGTGGTTAAATACATTGAGCAAAGGGTCTTGATATACTCAACCACCGCCACGAGATGAATGCTGGAAGAACCTTTGTTGATGCATGTAGTGGTGCATTCTCTCTCCTCCTTCGGTTGACATCCTCATCATTGATTTGAATGGCAAAGATTGTAGAAAAATCGGGACAATGTCAATGCATTTAGTCATGTAAGGAGTCAGAGCGTCACTTCCATAGCGGTAGCACATGAGCCCATGAAAGATGTCTGCCGATTTAGTATAACTTTCTATCTTCTCGTCTGTCACACCAAATACATAATCACTTGGGTTTAAGGATCCATTCTTCTCTGGGTTCACAAGCACTGGAGTAGGTTGCATTCGATTAATCTTATGCATGTTGAAGTGGTGTTCCCACAACAGAGATTCACACTCGAATTCGGTAATTCTTGGTGATGACAACTGAAGAGCCTGTTGTAGACCTGGGGGAAATGGTTTGGGCAAGACAATGTCTTGAGAGACTCCTTCTAATAGATGTGGGTAACTTTCATCTTTGAAGAATTCGGGTGGAGCAGATATCAATTGAGCAGATGTCTTGTTTAAAGACACCTGTTCAAGTCTGTTCTTCCCAGCTTCGAAAAGAAATTTGAAGTGACCTCCTCGTACACCTCTTGCATTGATGTTGGACTCGAGTCGCTGGACTACTGTAGGTTGTCGCGCTCTTTCTTATTGATCATTGACTTTGCTTCCATATCATAGATGGACTTCACTTTGCGTGTGAGGAGGCTTTCTGTGATGCGTGTCATCATATGATCACTGCACAAGACATGTCTTTCAGTTGGGAGGCCTACAACGGGTTTAAATTATAATTAATATTATATCAGATTATGTATAACTTGTTTGCGCCCCTTGCATTTTGTTCCAGGTTTGGTTGCTATAGCAACAAAAATAATCTGATTCCGACAAAAAAGAGCTATATGGTGGTCAAAAACTCATAAAAATCGATTGAGTAGAAGAGTTTTTAAAAAGTTATGTACTTATTAAGGCTAATTTATTGCGGACTACTCTTGCTTGTTGATCAAACATACTACAACACCACAACATGAGAAGGTGAAACTCCTTAGATGAACATTACAATTTAAATCTCATCATTTATCAGTAAAATTTGAAATGTAAAAATTTGTTAATATACTTTGCCTCTTTGTTTGATTAGGTTCCTGTCTATAAGTTTAACGCATTAACGCGCAATGCGCCCTAATGCGCCCTACGTTGTTTCATAAGTAACATTTAAAGACATTTCAACTTTTCCGTACGTGTACGCACGTATGACTGGAAAGCAGCCTCTAAGGTACAGTACATATCCTTGCCCAGGAAAATTTCAGAGATTGTCTCAGGCTCAGCTTGTCTCAAAAAAGCTTACCCAGGCAGGGTTTAAGGAATTCATATTTCAAAGGTTTATATCTCGCGAACGACTATAGATATGGGGCGCCTGAAATTTTGGATTTAAATATTAGATTGTATATTAACCCATTAACGACCAATGCGCCAAATGCACCCTACTTTAGTATTTACTCTGTCTGATGCCAGGCAATTTTACTAGTCAGTGGTACAGCACTGGTGGTTAATGGGTTAACAAGCCTACATACATATCTGTCCACATCTTGTGTTAACCCATTAACGAGCAATGCGTCCAAATGCGCCCTATTTTAGTATTTACTGTACTCTGTCTAACGCCAGGCGATTTTACTAGTCAGTGGTAATGTATTGGTGGTTAATGGGCTAACAAGCCTATCTGCACACATCTCTTGTTAACCCATCAACGCGCAATGTGCCCCAATGCGCCCTACTTTAGTATTTACTCTGTCTAACGCCAGACGATTTACTCGTCAGTGGTAGAGCACTGGTGGTTAATGAGTTAACAAGTCTATCTGCACACATCTCTTGTTAACCCATCAACGCGCAATGTGCCCCAATGCGCCCTAGTTTAGTATTTACTCTGATTAACGCCAGACGATTTTACTCGTCAGTGGTAGAGCAATGGTTGTTAACCCATTGAGAGCCAACGCTCTCCCCTTGACGAGTAAAATCGTCTGGCGTTAGACAGAGTAAAATACTAAAGTAGGTCAATGGGTTAACTAGACACATGGGCAGATAGGCCAGTTAACGCATTGAGCGCCAACTTTCTCCCCTTGACGAGTAAAATCGTCTGGCGTTAAACAAAGTAAAAAACTAAAGTAGGACGCATCAGAGCCAATGCAACTCAATGGGTTAATGGATTAAAATGAGATGAAATAAAAAATATATAAAACAAAATCCAGCTAAAAACTTCAGCTATTTTGAAATTTTTAAATATATTCATGCGCGCGACCGCTGATCAAAGTAAACTGATAACCTTCCGAGAAATGAATCGGCAGCCAACAAGGGGGAACTTTGTTCTCGCATAATTAGCACGTTTGTTTACATTTTTCTTCCTAAGCTAGAATACGTAAAACGCCAATTTTCTTAACTTACAGCCTTTCTGATTGGCTTAGGGCAAATGTAAACAAATGTTCTAATTTGGCGAGAACGAAATTCACCCTTGTTTTGGCATCAATTTTTCGAATAGATCTATTGCTTTCAGTCAATGCATGTACGGTAACTATGCAAGATATAATATACAAAACAAGTGAAACTCCAAAAATCGATAACATTTTTATTTATCTACGTTTCGACTAATCGATTTTTGGAGTTTCACTTGTTTTGTATTTTATTAAAATACTCAGTAATTCTAGAAATTTCAAGATATAATATCGAGCAAATTATAGCAAAAATCAAAATTTTTCTTGCTAAAGTTGCAAGAAGCAGGAAAAACGGTGATCAACACTTCTCTTACCTTCTAAAATAGCATGTGGAAGATCTCGCTCAATTGTTCTTCCCAGTCCCGATCGAAGTCCTGTTACTGGATCCACTTTGCCTTTGGTATCTACCGTCTCATAATTGTAAATGGAAAACTTGTCCTTGCTTGTTGGATCAAGCGAGGGCTCAGCCATGGCATCAAGAAACATGGAATCGCCAATAACGAAAGTAGAATGACCATTGTCTCCATAGTGGTGACCCAGTTGCTCAACCATACTGAATTGCCGTCGAGATTTAACTCAAGATTCAAACGGCTGTCTCCTCCATAAAAGAGACAGATTGGCCACATTTCTTTTGGACTTTGGTAGCTGCACCCATTGAGAACATGTTCATTATTTAAGTTCCCAATGGCAACAGCAATACTCTTTTGTTTTCCATATGTACGTGCATCCCCGTACAATTTCCACCATTCACATTCAGTTTTCAAAAACTTCCCATTCCATTCCTTGCTTTCTGGTATCAATGTCTTTTCATCATCAGCAACTACTGAACATGATAATCCTGCCAGAAGATCTTCTTTACTACCTCGGTGAAGTCGTCTGGAGATAAGAGAAAAGGTATTTTCCTGTATGCGGACTCGGTTTCTATAAGTGGCCGAGATTTCCATCGAGATTTCCATCGCCTTTTCTTCACACCGACCTCATAGTTAGTTACTAGCATACTACATGTTTGAATCCTACTATAGTAATGCTGGTTTTCAACATGCCTGGTATGGAATTGGTATTCCCACTCGGCCCTCTCCTGGGAGTAATATGTGCCGCACAATACTTAATAAATTATTAACAACAACAAATAATGAAGCATAACAAATAAGACAACCTTCTGCTGTAGCGTATAAATAGCCTCAATTGAATAACCATTAGAAGCTGCTGCAAATTGAGTATAAATGTATACTGATACTAGGCAGTTTGTTTCATTTCACAACATGAATTACAGTCTCTTCATATTGGCAAAGTTATTATGACACTAATGATAGTATTGCTATTACCAAATTAGTTTTAAGTTTCCATACCTTGTTCAGCTAAGAAATTTTTGATTTTCTTCCAACCTCGCAATTTTACATGCTCCCTTATTCCCAGCAAATCTAAGCTCTCTTCCACAGAAAACAATATCCTTTGGCCAGGTAAAACGTATGTGATATATCAATAGGCCAACTGAGATTGTCCACAGTTGAGAACGACTCTTGAAAACCAGGAAATGCTCTCATGAATCATGATTCTACGAAAGATTAATACGCTTTCGTAAGGTCAATACAAAGACAAGACCGAAGACGAAATTATATCAGATAGTTTAAATCGCAACAAAAATTATGAACTATTAAACTCACCTCGGCTTATTACTTGATCTTATAGCATCATATTTTAATAAATTATTCTGTTTCTGACTCAGACCTTTTGTGTATTTCGTTTGTTTACCGGTTCTCTTTCGTTCCCTCGATTAACAAGGAATGAAAACTACAAATTCGGCACTTTACAGCGAAAAATATCAGAAGCCATTTTCACATCACAAGGAATCAGAACGCAATGCATCTTGGGATGCAAACCTCAATTTTTGAGGTATATATCCCTTAACTCCCCGGGCGAAAAAATTACACACTTTCTCCGGGCTGTTCTTGTCATGTATGCAGTCTCTGAGTGCCCTCTAGTTTGAAATGTTAATATTCTTTATAAAATCATCGTCCAACTTCATAGCTGCCATGCCAAGTAATGTAGCCTCAACAAATATCGAGACAACTATAAGAAATATTCGATTCTTGCTCGTGCTGGCATCAGATGATCAGAGCTATTAAAATAGCATGTACCAAGCTTTAATAATTTGCCGATATAAATGTATAATTGAAACTCAAACTTTTCTGTATCCTGAAGTAGAATCGCGATAACCGGCGTCTTAAGCACGTAGCAGATTAATAATATACTTTCTCTGTTCTGGTTTCAACTGAATTGCGAAGCCTAATTACTTTTAAAAAAAGAAAGAGCTTCCTCCAAATTAACAGGCATATTTTGTATGAGAAATATACGGCTATCGCTATTTCGACACGCGAGCAAAATTGATTTAATGATTTGATTTAATAACTTTGTTGCTTAAAAACCATACACACTTGCATCATCCAAGCACTACTATATATACTGCTAAATACAAGAATGTAGTAATTAGTTAAAAAAACAACTGGTGGCCAAACAGGGTATTGCCCCAATTGAACATGACTACCAATTTAAAAACCTATTAAAGAGTTTATATATACCTAACATTTGCTACTATATATTTATATATACATATTAACAACTAATGAAACACTCTGCAAACTACTTATGTGGCAGTTCATAAACATTAAGTTCTATATAAAATTTCTTAAGAAGTCTAGACTTAAAAGTACTAGAGCTGTCAATTGCTTTGAGATCACTATCTAACGAGTTCCACATTGTCACAGCTCGAGGAAAATAGGAATTTTTAAAAAAGTCAGTTCTACATTTAAATTCAGTGAAATTATTCACGTCATGTGACCTAATGTTAATCTAGGAGCAAGTCGACTTTGTACATAATCTGGTAAATGTATATCCAATAGACCTGTTCTACATTTATGAAAGAATAACAAGTCTTTCATACTTCTCCTGACATCAAGTGGTAGAAGGTTAAGTTTTATCAAACGTTCTTTATATCCAGTGTCAGGGTAATTTAAAATAAACTTTGTAGCTCGTCGTTGCACCGCTTCCAACATAAGCTGGTATTTTACTTCTGACGGGGACCACAACTCTGATGAAAATTCCAGCTGCGGCCGGACCAATGTAAGGTAGAGGAGCTTCCTGACAGTTTGATCTTCAAAATCTCTGCAGGTTCTTTTGATCAACCCGAGTGTTCGATTTGCTTTTGCCGTAATCTCTGCAATATGCTTCCCCCAACGAACATCGTCACTCACAGTTATTCCAAGATCTTTGGTGGTTTTTACCAATTCGAGAGATTCGTGTCCCAATATATAATCACTCACGTGCGACTGGATTTTTTTTCGCGACAACCTCATGACTTTACATTTATTTGTATTAAATTTCATACGCCACGTTTCTGTCCAAGAGTTCATTTCATTTAAATCTAGCTGTAAATTTTCAGTATCCGCATCCGATTTTATTGTTCTATATAATTTTGAGTCGTCAGCATATAATGCCATTTCTGTTGGTTGCTGAATTTGATCCGGAAGGTCATTAATGTACAATATAAAAAGCAGTGGACCGAGAATAGATCCCTGTGGAACTCCAGAAGTCACATCGAGCCATTCAGAATAATGACCGTCAAGCGCAACTCGTTGGATCCTTCCTGATAAGTAACTTTTAAACCAGTTGAAAATAGAACCATAGAAACCGTGTTTGCTTAATTTACGGAGCAATAAATGGTGAGATACCTTGTCAAACGCTTTTTGGAAATCAAGATAAATTACATCAACAGAGTGTTTATTGTCCAGTGCTTTAAGAATCTTGTGATACACTTGGATTAACTGTGTTGTGCAATTTCTGCCTCGTAAGAAGCCATGTTGTAAATGGTGTGCAATTCCGGAAATAGAGTCATAACACCGGTTATAGATGCATTTTTCCAACACTTTCGAGACTATGCATTGCAGAGAAATCGGCCTATAGTTTTCAACGCAATGCACGTCGCCAACTTTCGGAACCGGAGTGACGTTCGCCTGTTTCCATATGGATGGAACTTCTCCTAATCTTAGAGAAAGGTTAAAAAGGCGTGTTAGCGACGGAGTTATTTCGTTTGCAACCGTCTTAAGAAGCCTTGCAGAGATATCATCATGTCCACCCGTTTTCGTCTGGTCTAGGTTTAATAAACAATCTAGCACTTCACTCTCGTTTAAAACAATTTGACTTAGACTGTTGTCTACAATTTCACAATTTTCCTCACTGCGGTATTCATCACTAGATTCTGGGGAAACCCCTGAATTGAACACAGAGTGAAAAAAACTGTTCAGGAGATTAGCTTTATCCTTGCCGTCTGTGGCGAATACATTTCCGTATTTCAGAAATTGAGGAGTGCTATATGCTCTAGTTTTTGCTTTAATAAATGTCCAAAAACGTTTCGGATGTTCAGTTAAATCTGATTTGAGTTCGTTCAAATAATCCTTATATTTTACTTCAATAAGCTTTCCAGCATTTCTTCTAATTTCTTCAAAATTCTCAATGTCCGTATGATCACCCGTTCTCTTCGCTATTTTACGCATTCGATCTTTTTTATGCATCATCTGAATGACCTCTTTATCAATCCAAGGTTTATTAT
>CACRXK020006480.1:0-25133 GCA_902702795.2 Paramuricea clavata | reverse complement strand
TAGTAAATTTGTTGTTTCAAGATCACTGTATATTTAATATTTCTCATGATTCTGGATTGGTACCCCCCGCCCCCCTTCCAGACAAACAGCAATATAGATGATACATCCCAAAAAATAAATATGAAATTAACTCACACACACACAAAGGTTTCAAGATACTGTGTATAATTTCATTCACAACTGTATTTTCAACTACATACATACGGAAACCAACCTGTCACTCGACCAGTTAATTGTTTCAAAATATTCTGCTTTGATATTAACTACATGTTTAATACACATGAAGAATTTCGTTTCCATAGATGTCCCCTCTGATTTATCCTTCCATAAAAGTACAATAAAATCCCAAGTGATATTCTCTGGTCAATACATAAAAATTACTTATAATCAACAATGTTTATTTAATTCTTTATAAAACGTCGCACACAAGCAGCTGCATTGGATACAAAATAGACAGTTTAAACTAAGCCAGATCACTCGACTAGTTTTCTCTCAGTTTGATCTTCGTCCTTCGATCTTTGATTACGTATAGGTTATTTTGAGGCAACGAGGGGATATGTGATTTATTCACCGAGGCGCGCAGCGCCGAGGTGAATAAACACATATCCCCGAGGTGCCTCAAAATAACGTACTTATTTTTCACACTGCGAGGTCGCGTTAATGAGTCAGAAAAGAAATAATTCTTAATGCCATTTTGCCTTCGCGATGTTGTTTTTTCCTCATTTTTTGTGCTGCAAAGACATTGCAGGTGAATATTAGAGGGGATTATTAATTGCAGGTGAATATTAGAGGGGATTATTAAACGGAAATTGATTAGAGGTGAATATTGAATATATTCCCCGATAAGAACAAAGGAAACCGAGCAGGGTGAAAAATAACGTTAGCTATTCCACAATTTGTTGAAAGAATGCTCGTAGAATGCATAGATAATATATACCCACTCTTAAATCTCACTAGGAAAGTTTTATTTATCATAATAATATGAAAACTCGAAAACATCGCGCCTTCGCGCTGCCATGTTTGATAAAATCAATCGGTTCCGCTCCCCCCTGATTGAAAACTAAATTATTACGAAATGTCCAATATTCTTGGAGTCACATGACCAGTGTTTACCAGGGCCACAGAAGAGATAATAGGACCAGAAGTCTTACTCAAGCGGAAACATGTCCCATCTTTTATACTGCGCATGCGCGAACTAAACAAGTGTAATGCAGTGTTGACAATAGAAAATTATATTGGCAAGTTGTCATTTCTACAGTAAAAACAGCTTTTTTTCAAGTGGTACGAAATGTGACTTCGATTTATCTGTGGAACTATTTGAACAGAAGGTAAGACATTAATTTTGTTGTATTTAGAAAGCAAGTTCGTGCATATTTTCATATTAATCACGTATTGTTCGAGCGCTATCCAAGTTGCTCGCAATATATTTTTGCTGTCTTCAACTTTATTTAAACACGGTACTATTTCACATTATATTAAAAATATATTATTTACAAAAACAACCAGAAAAAACTGATCTTCCAATAGGCCGTGTGCTAACTACAATAAATATAAAAAAATTTTATGACTTAACATTATATCAATCTGCATTGTTTTACCCCACTATTAAAAGTTGCTATACTTCCTAACGACTTCAGGTCAATTGAGAGAGCATTCCAAGTCTCGGCACCTCTGTAGGCCAATGATTTTTTCATAGCATTAGTATTTGCCATTGGTAATGTATAATTAAATTCACTATGCCTAGTGTTATGATTATGGACTTCTTGCGTATTGATGAAAATATCCTGCAGGTAGTTTGGAAGCATTTTATGTTTAATCTTATACATTAATGTAGCAAGTTGTTGTTCCGTTCTTGTTTGCAGATCAGAAAATCCTGCCCTGATTAGAATATCTTTTGATCGCGTTTCATATCCTTCACGGGTAATAATACGAAACGCTCTATTTTGGAGACGCTGAAGTTTATCTGATAAAACCTTTCCTAAGCAACCCCAAACTTGTGAGCAATAATCAAAGTGTGGTTGGATTATTGGTTTATAAACAGTTATTAAAGTATTATAATCAACAATATCCCGCAGTCTTCTAATAATGCTGAGTCTCTGCACTGCAAACAGTCCTCTGTCCTGAATATCAGCTATCTCCCTATATTTTCAGCCTGTATGTTAGAGAACTTTTTCGTCTGGCAACTACAATTCATTCATGATTAATTTTATGTTTGTTTTTGTAGGATAATACTTCGGACCAACTGAACAGCTGGATGGATAATACTTCGGACCAACTGAACAGCTGAATGGATAATATTTTAGAACCTGATATGCCGTTGACTGCAAGTACAATTTGTCATTGAATTTAAAGACTGGGGAAAGGATTGTACAGCGTGGTGATATAACAATTATAAATGAAACAGTGATTTGAACTGTAGTGTGCATGTATTCATTGTTTGGACATGAAAAATAATTGTTGTCAGACATGTATAAATATCTTAAAAAAAAAGTAAGAAACATTTCTCTAATAGCATGATCCCATGGCTTAACTGCACGTTGTGTTTGCCTGTTTGGAGTTATGTATTCCAGTGCACATTTTGAATTAGTAAGTAGGTTGACGTGGCTTTAATACTTCAGGTAGTTGTATCCATATAAATCTTGGAACAATGAGCTAGTCTATCCCCTTTTGTTTGTGATAGACCTTGGGAAATGGATTGCTGAGGGAGAGTGCCACACCACCCATCGGCTACTTACTACCCATATAAGTGCTACTCACACTCTGAGTGGGCAAGGACCTGTATCAAACCTGCAACCTTTCGATTACAAGGCTAATTCTCAGGTACATTAATGCCTGGGTCGACCAAGATTGTAAATTCAAGAAAATATATTAAAATTTATAAAAATCAACGAAGCCTTCAATTGTTACCGCTCAAGTATTATAACATTTGTTAAGACAGGGGCTTGAAGTTAAGCTACATTTAGTTGTCATGGCAACTATCACGTGACATATATCACGGATAATAACACGTAAAATGGCTTCTTTGGCTCTGCAGCAGCATAATTCATGCCCAAGATAACGCAGAATTGCGATAATCAGCCACTCCTGATACTAATGTTTATCAGTTAAACTCAGAAAGTTGACATTCATTACTCGTTTCATTGTTTTACGAGTTTAGAATAAGATGGTTAGCACTATAGGACGTATAATTGACACATTAAATGGTATTCTTTTCATAAATGTACGCTTTCCATATATTCCTAAGAAACTTTGATCCCCTGTCAATGTTTTTAGTTGATAATGCAGTAAGAATACTTTAGATTTATACTGCTGCAAGCCAAACGCGTTCTTCGCGTGATATAAATAATATCCGTTGCCATCATGAAATCGCGCCAGCGCCACTATCAGCATGGATGCAGCGGCTAAACACGATAATATTGTTATTTCCATGGTGATTTGTTTAACAACATGGCGGACAAAGTCAGAAGCAAGTTTTTATTTGGTTTTTATCTTTCTTAGCAAATTTTTTGTATTCTTAACAATAAATAGCGCGCTCCAAATACCACAATTACACCAATGACAGACGATATTACACAAAATATAAGTGTGCCTATAGTATTTGTTTCTGTAATACAATTAAAAGCACTTCTGCGTTATATGCACATATTCGCCGAAAGTATAAGAACTTTTCATCATATTATTCAGCGACAAATGCGCACAAAAATGTATATACATTTAAGTGGCTTATCGAGTTATCACAAGATCAGTGACGCAAATCCGCAAGTTTCAAATTTTGGCGCAAATTACAAAACTTTCTACAGCTGTGAAGAACGCAATCCTTAGCTCGGTAAAATTTAGTCTATTTTCTTCACTTTATATACAGCTAGTACTTTTATAATCTCACCGCATTTAAGGCAAGACGTTTCTCAATGTGTGGGTCGTTCCTTCATCCTTTGACGTGCGGCTTTGCGCGAGGAGTTGCTTGGCAAGTGTCAACGCAAGTAGACGCAGATGAAAATCTAAAGTGCGAAGAGAACGAGACACGAAAGAATTATCTTGTGCGCTTGCTGCGAGAGAGATATGATCGCTTTACTGTCATATTCCAATGTTACAAGGAGAATTTTACCGTTGACTTCAAGCGCTTTCAGTCAATTTTTCCACCACTTCGCGAGAAATTTAGTCGATGGAATCATAGAAAGATCGCAGAGCGCAATCAATACACGGCGATGTTCAACATCGAAACTTGGAATAAACTTTCTCCGGCGATGCAAATTAAACATACATTCCAAAATTGTAAGCAATGTCAGCTGAAATACAGTCACATACAAGTTTTATTTCCTACCAAATGCAAGAGGTTCACCGGTTTAATGAAGGAGAACAATCCCAAAGTCGCGAACAAAGCCATTAAAGTCCAACTGCCAAGTCAACCAGGGAGTACCACTCTCCGTGAAGCAGGTGAGACTGCAAAGTCTTTATACGACCTGGTGAACCCCATGTTTGAAAAGATCACTGGACATTCTCTTGTTAAAGCATTGACCAAAGTAAAAGATCTCAATATTGAGGAGAAGAAGTCTAAAGCTGAAAAAAAACGAACAGTAAGAAATAATTATAGAAAATTCAAGGAAGCAGTAGAAACAGAATGGGAAAATATATCTTTTATCAGGTATCTAAAAATAATCAAATGGGTAGCTGGGGTGACTGATGCATATATACAGTAGGTAAACCAAGAAGCCGGGGTAGCCAGCAAGATACCATATTCATCCGGGGTAACTGGACCCCGTGAGGTAGCCATATCATACCCAGCTGGGGTAGCTAGATCTCATATCAAGCCGGGGTAACCATATATATATATATATATATATATATATATATATATATATATATATATATATATATATATATATATATATATATATATATATATATATATAGTTGATAGTTTATATATATATATATATATATATATATATATATATAATTAACGTTACAAATATCTTAAAATAACATTTTTTTTCGCTACTCTGAGTTTCACGATCTTGTCTGATCGATCTTCAGGCGATTTATGTCCGTTTAATTAGTTTGTTTGACTTCGTGATTTTCGTTGACGCACGCGCTTGCATGCGATGAAAACTTCCAGCTTGGAACCGATCTTTATGGCGACATTTTCCGAAGATTTCCGATTGTTTATTAAGTAACGTTTTCTGGTCTGCTTTCATAATGGATAGTTTCTCCTCGTTACACAGATTACATCGCGTGCTACCGGACGCGTAGGGTGTTGAATGTTTCAGAATAGACCAATTGATGGCAAAAGCCTTCCCTTTAAATTTAAGTTCCCATATATACTTCGACAGTTCAGTTTCTTTCTCATACCGAATAAGATTAAAAGATTTCTTATGGTTGCGGTATCTTTCTTTAAATGAATTTGCTGTCATGCCTATATATTCCTTCTTCAAACCGTCATCCAGGGATGTTACAACTGCTTTGTATACGATACTCTCAGCTTGAATTGGTCTATTCTGAAACATTCAACACCCTACGCGTCCGGTAGCACGCGATGTAATCTGTGTAACGAGGAGAAACTATCCATTATGAAAGCAGACCAGAAAACGTTACTTAATAAACGATCGGAAATCTTCGGAAAATGTCGCCATAAAGATCGGTTCCAAGCTGGAAGTTTTCATCGCATGCAAGCGCGTGCGTCAACGAAAATCACGAAGTCAAACAAACTAATTAAACGGACATAAATCGCCTGAAGATCGATCAGACAAGATCGTGAAACTCAGAGTAGCGAAAAAACATGTTATTTTAAGATATTTGTAACGTTAATTATATATATATATATATATTTATATATATATATATTTATATATATATATATATATATATATATATATATATATATATATATATATATATATATATATATATATATATATATATATATATATATATATAATACCTAGCCATGGTAACTAGATATAATACCGGGCCAGGGTAGCTGGATATGATACCCAGCCGGGGTAGCTAGATATCATACCTAGCCAGGGCAGCTAGATATCATACCCAGCCAAGGGTAGCTAGATACCCAGCCAGGGTAACTAATGTGACTCAGAGGTAAAAAATATTCAGCCAGGGTATAGGTATAGTGAGATATCATATCAAGCTGGGGTACCTAATCCTGTAAAAATATACAGCTGGAATATCTAGTGAGATATCATACCCAGCCTGTGAGCTGGGGGTAACTAATAGTCTATAGTGAGGTAAAAGTATCCAGATGGAGTAGCTGGTGAGATATAATTAGTGATAATGAAATATAATTGTATTTAATAGATGCTTTGGAAATCGACAATCATTAGCAGGAAGACAAAGGGAAAGATTATCAATGTGTTTTGAGAGTAAAGAAAATGCAGCTGAACGCACAAGGGAGCAGAAACAACAAGGGAAGCAGAAAAGTCCTGTTGGCAAGTTTGCTAACATGGAATGGGATAAGCAAGGGATGAAAGATGAAGTTAATAGTTATGGAGATGACACTTTGGTCAACTGGTCTGAGTTAGCAAGACAATTCCAAATCAAAAACAAAACTGGAGAGTTAGCTCAAAACGGTGGTCAAATTGCTATGGAGTGGCTGAAGTCGGAAGGAGTTAATGTGGAAAGATTTAAGAAAAGAAGAACAGAATGTAATGAGGGCAATATAAGAAAAAAATTAAGAAGAGGTGCAGGTGGTGAAATCACTGTTCCATGTCCTGAAACCAATGGAAAAGTGCTGAAAAAATTGCAAGAAAAAGTTTTGTCAGGCGAAATAAATGTTGGGGAGCTAATAGTGCCAAGAAAGGTAATTAAATCGCAATAATTATATAAAATTATCAGGTTTTAGACATTTTAAATAACTGGAAATTATTTCAAAAAATATTAAAATATTAATATACCACTGAAAATCAATTCAAATATACTGTACCAGTAGTCAGATTTATGTACAGTAGTAATAATTAATATAAGGAAATTATAGTTTAGAGATTGCAATAGTTTTTGTGATTCTTATTCCTAAATACTGGTATTGAAGTAGAAAAGCTAGTACTGTAAATGTTAATAAAATAGTAAAGGTTCACAGTAGATTTAAACTGTTTACATTTTACCAGTGAGCTAGTTTTAATTAAAATCAAATAATTTTCATTCTTGTTTAGTATGAGAAGCTAGTGCTCAAAGAGGTTGGGATCGGAGGTTGGGATCGAAGCAAATGCCACTGGTTGAGATCAGGAGAAGAAAGCTACACGAGTTGGAGAAATATATGCGAATTAATGATGAGAAAGATGTGGATAGCATGAGTGTGACAGAAGTTGAGAACAGGTTGACAATGCTGAATGAGAGAAAAGAGGGTGAGGATGAAACAGAGATGAGAGAGCGGCTAAAGGTAATGGAAAGAACACGGCATCTACTAGTATGGCATGACCTATCTACAGTAGCGAACCATTCTCACCTTGTCTTTATGGCAACCTGCTTATATGACCAAGCCTCATTCTATACCAACAGTGAATATAAAGCCATCACTGGGAAAAAAGTAAATATCCAGTCATTAGTTGAAGCACCAAGTCTGTACATTGTAGCAAGGTCCTCATCCTGTGATGAAGATCAATTATGTTACATTGAGACCAGACTTGACTGTTTAGAGGAACTCTCAGACCCCACTACTACAACCACTGGTGTACCTGTTGCAGACAAGATGAGGTTTTTCCACGGTGACAGTCCTTCTCGTCAATATGAAGCTGGTCAACAGAAAGGTGGGAATTTCTACTGTGCCGTGTGTGGTGCCAATGCTCATCGGGTGCATGAACTTGATTATGTTTTTCGTTGCCCACATGTATCACTGGAGGATCGACAACAGTTGGTGTTAACAGGTCCACATGGTAAAGCAAATTCTTTGGCAAAGTCAAATAAACCTTTCCATGGATTAATAAAACCCAACTTGATCAGGGAGTTGAATGCCAGATCAATCTATGAAGGAGAAAAAAAGAAAGAATTAGAGGATCTCTTGAAGGATGAGCTGCATGGAGTTCAAAGAGTACCAGCCCTACTTTTCATCAGTCCCAACAAAACCTTAGAGTCAATTAACTGTGCTGGTTATGAGATTCTAGGTTTTGAACCCCTCCACGACATTGGGAAGCATATCGAAAATCTATTTTGTGAGCTACCAGACCATCTGCCAACCAACAATGAAGCTTCTAAGTTGAAGGCTATTCTTGAATTGTGCATTGGGGGGAAAGACACAAAGCGAACCATTGATTACCGGTGTGCTTTGATTGTTGTTTCAAATCAGCTTAGAGGCTCCGTTAATCCAAAGGTTCAATTGTTGCTTGACACCCTTGTTGAAATTCAAGAAGTAGCCTACAACTCAGAAGAGCACAGAACACCACGATCAGTTCTGAGATCTCATAACCTTACCTGGCGTCACGCAATGTTGTGCAGGTCAGTTATCGGGTTTTCCTTGAAGCAAATGTCAACACGAAAGTTTTACGGTAACTACTTCCACAACATTTCAGCACATGCACCAATCCAGAACAGACTGATAAGCGGCCGATCTGCAAACACCGAAGAACAGGAACGAGTATTCAATAGCATCAACAACATAACCCGAATGACATCTTCTAACCATCCCGAGCACATCATTGGCAACGTCTTTATCCGAGTCCAGGCTGAAAAGGAATTGAAAGCTGAACAACCATCAACCTCTCACACACAAGAAGCTCATGTTTCCAAACTTGCATCTTCTCTTCCAAATTTTGGAAACACTGTTATTCCTAAACAGATGCTAGTAAGTAATTTCAGACCTTGGCAAGCTCATCTTGAAAGGATCTGTGATTTCTTATTAGCAGGTGAAGGAATTTGGTGGAGAACATGCAACAATGGTGACATTGAGTTTTTTGATGCGAAGGGAAATCCTGAAGCAGTTCCTCAAGGACCGACCTTGCACCATTTCCGCTCCAGCAACTTTAAAAAAGAGGAAGCTTACTTAAAGCACTGTTGGCAAACATGCTTAAAGAAAAAAATAGAAATGCCAGTCAAAGTACTTCAGATTGAAAATACCGAAGGTAACATGGTATTTATGGATACAAACCAGGAGAGGGAAGGTATGGAAGTTGGATGTGCAGGGAGGGCCATTGTTGCTCAAGGTTGTATGCCAGAACGTGAAGATATTGGTGTTGTTGATGAGAGTGTGGTTGGATGTGATGCAGTAGTTGGTTGTGATGCTGAGTTAGGTTGTGATGCTGTGGTTGCAGGTGGTGACGATGTGGTTGGTTGTGATGATGTTGCACAAACAGGTGAGCTAGAAGTGGATGTTGAATATAATGTAAGGTTAGTTGAGGTTTCCGAAGATAATGTTGTTTGTTTTGAGAATGATCATCAGGGTGAAGCTAATGAAACTGGTTCAAATTCTGAAGCAAACACTATGAAACCAAAAAATAGGGATAAAGGTAATGGTACCAATATTTGTATTACATTACTGCAATAATTATTGTTCTATTATCCACAAATAGCCTTAAGTTAAATAGCTATTTTAATTCAATAATCGGGTGTGAATATTTCTTTGCCTACTTTAATTAAACACATTTGGTCTTGTTTATTTCTAGGAGACGATATGAAACAGACAGCACAGACAAAACAAGGACAAAAATTAGGATATATTTTGGGACTGACCGAGGATGTGTTGCAGTTTGATAAGGAAAGAAAAGAATTACGGGCTTCACCCCAAAACACGGAACTCATAAACAAATACTTACACGTCTTACCAGTCATGGAAACCAAGTTACTGCACGAACAGACCAACATCAAACAACAGCTGAAGAACATCGAGCGGCAACACGTTCATAAGAATGGTACACTACTAACAACGAAAAGCTTGTTAAAAGATCCAACTTCGAAACTGCTGATGGACAAATTAAAATACTGTAAAGCCCTAACGTATCAGTGGAAAGTAGAAAGAAAATGAAGAAAATTAAACAGATTAAAGATGATAAAACGGCTCTTAAGAGCCACCAAATATTTGAAAGAATATAAGCAATTAATTTTAAGCCATTAATAATCAATTAATAACTTTTAAAGTACATAATTAAGCATTACAAACGTTTCGTTCCTAAGCGACCACAGACGACACAGGTTCCCCAATCTGAGTATTCAAACTCATTTAATATGATCATTATTTATACATTTACATAACTTTAATACAAAATAAAGCTATAGTTTACCAGAGGTTTAATACGATATAAACTCGTATAATTCTGTATCAGTTAATTTTTTCAAATAAGTCCAAGGTGCGACTTTAAACTTTAATACGATTCACTTAAAATGTGAACTTCTGATTGTCGTTACCAGTCTGTTGACAAAACGCATTGTTTGCGTGATATAATATGTTGGCGTTTGTTGGCGCAATTTCGCGCAGTTGGCGCTAAAATCAATTTTGCTTCGGGAACCGTGATCACAATTTCTTATTGAATTTCTATAATATAGTATATTCCCATTCATTTTCTTTGTTGTTCACATCGCTAAAATCATAATGGAGGAAGCTAACAACGAAATAAGTCAGTTGCAAAAGCAGAGGAGAATGCGAAATTGCCGCAAGAAACGGAGGAGACAAGAGCGAGCGTTAGCCAACCGCATGGTTAATGAAGAGGTTTTAGCGCAGAAAATAAGCGGAGCCGTGAAGGAGCAGAAAGCACTCGCTGAGAAATATTATACCAAGTGGAAAAACATTTCTAAAGAAGCAAACGAACTTCGACGTAAAATACCGGCACAAAGTCGCAAGAGAAAGGTATGATTTTGCTTCAAGAATAGTTGGAATGTGATATATTTTGGATACAGTAATATATTTATTATAGACCTAGCCCTAAGCCCAGGACACCCCCACTCTAATACTGCACCCCCTGTATACTTCACATACAGGTATACTGCTGTAAATAGATTTATTAAATATCATTGAAGTTCATGCTAGTTAAATCAATAAGTTCTCTTCTCTATTGTACAATTAAGCATCCTCTCCAATAAATTCCCACTCAAATGTGCCAAGGGAGGGGGGGGGGGATGGTTATTACATGATTTGTGGTGCTGTGTAACCCATCAAATCATGTGGCGACACCTAGACTACAGTACATAAAGTAAAGGTAAAGCTAAAAATATTTTACAACATTTATTATTGAAAATATCAAGTGTCGGATATTAAATATTGACTGAGACCAGTGATTCTGAAAGGAAACAGTATGTTTTGCTGACTGAGGCATACAGTGTTTGACAAAACATGCTGTTTCCCAAACAACAACAATAACAACAACATCAGTCAATAATATTTCATTATACTTGCCAAGTGTAAAAATTGTCCAAATCATTGAAACAAACTATATACATGCCCTCATGGTTTTTGCCAGGATTAGCAACATTCATGCAGTAGCTGTTATCGTAATTGAATACGCCGCTGCAGCGAACCAGCGGTATCTCAGTGGAAGTACGCACGAAAACCGAAAACGAGGCTAAAGGGTCAAAAAACAAAAAACATGACCCTATAGCCTCGTCTCCATGTCAAAATAATGCAGATACCGCTGGTCCGTAGCATAGACGTGTTCAATTACAATAACAGCTATTTTGGCAAATGTCAACATCACTAGTACTGTTATACCTTAATACACCCTTCCGGAATGTGCAGAACATCATTGGCTATAGAGTACAGAATCTCGTTTTCAGGTATATGATGTAAAACCTAGCATCTCAACCATGAAAACATGGCTCTGTAGCCAAGACGATGTACTTTCTGGAAGCATGTATTGTGCTCACCACCATATAATAACTTATACCAATAAATATTGAGAGGGATTAAAAGTACAATACCAGATTTACTATTTGTTGGCTACATTAATTTTTACATAGAAATTTAATTCTATTACTAATGTTATAGGTTTTAATGGATACTGCTGCAACTGGTAATGCCTCACTAACCAAAATGAGTACTGCTTCAGTAAAACAAATTAGGCCATGTGAGTTGTTGCCATTGGAAGTAAATAACTCAGCCACTATTCCTGTTGGCTCTGGAACCTATGGGGATTGTTTTCTTAAAACGTTTAAGAGATTTGGGATTACTGTTGTTGAGAAGAAGCTGACAACATCTGATTTAAAAGCAGTTATGAATGAGGCACAATATATGAATACACTAACTCATGCATCTATTCCCTATTTATTAGGGGTCCAAATTGAAGAAAAACCTTTCTCTTTAGTTATGCAGTTTGTTGGTGATGAGAATTTGGAATCAGTAACAATTCATAAGTTGTTGCACCAAACCATACCAAAACATTTGTTACTTTCCGCAAATGAGTGGATCTCAGTTTTACTTGACATTGCAGAAGCTCTTTTTCATGTTCACATCAAGGGTTTTTTGCACTGTGATGTCAAGTCAAACAATGTTCTTGTTACAGAAAAGAAAGGTTTTCTGATAGACTTTGGTAAGGCTTGCTTAATTTCTAGGCCAAAAGCTCGAAAGTACACTTCTTTTTACAACCATATTGCCACAGAAGTTTTGCGAGGTCAGCCTGAGAGTGCATCCAGTGACGTTTTTTCGTTTGGGGTAATAATATATACCATTGAAAAGAAATTGCCAAACGCCTGTCTGGAATCCTTAGGAAGGCATTGCAAAGATGCCAAGCCAGCATCGAGACCAACTATGCCAGAAGTAATGAGAATCTTGAAGGAAATGTACAATGAAGGCTGTAATTTTGCCAGCACCTGCACCTATATACACAAATTGCAGAAATTAAGACGTTATAACAAACCTGAATTGCCTGGCATTATACAGAGTAAAATAGCAGGGCCGGGTGCATTAGTAGTATAGGGAAAGAAAAGAATTACGGGCTTCACCCCAAAACACGGAACTCATAAACAAATACTTACACGTCTTACCAGTCATGGAAACCAAGTTACTGCACGAACAGACCAACATCAAACAACAGCTGAAGAACATCGAGCGGCAACACGTTCATAAGAATGGTACACTACTAACAACGAAAAGCTTGTTAAAAGATCCAACTTCGAAACTGCTGATGGACAAATTAAAATACTGTAAAGCCCTAACGTATCAGTGGAAAGTAGAAAGAAAATGAAGAAAATTAAACAGATTAAAGATGATAAAACGGCTCTTAAGAGCCACCAAATATTTGAAAGAATATAAGCAATTAATTTTAAGCCATTAATAATCAATTAATAACTTTTAAAGTACATAATTAAGCATTACAAACGTTTCGTTCCTAAGCGACCACAGACGACACAGGTTCCCCAATCTGAGTATTCAAACTCATTTAATATGATCATTATTTATACATTTACATAACTTTAATACAAAATAAAGCTATAGTTTACCAGAGGTTTAATACGATATAAACTCGTATAATTCTGTATCAGTTAATTTTTTCAAATAAGTCCAAGGTGCGACTTTAAACTTTAATACGATTCACTTAAAATGTGAACTTCTGATTGTCGTTACCAGTCTGTTGACAAAACGCATTCGCAAACAATTTCGCGCAGTTGGCGCTAAAATCAATTTTGCTTCGGGAACCGTGATCACAATTTCTTATTGAATTTCTATAATATAGTATATTCCCATTCATTTTCTTTGTTGTTCACATCGCTAAAATCATAATGGAGAAAGCTAACAACGAAATAAGTCAGTTCCAAAAGAAGAGGAGAATGCGAAATTGCCGCAAGAAACGGAGGAGACAAGAGCGAGCGTTAGCCAACCGCATGGTTAATGAAGAGGTTTTAGCGCAGAAAGTAAATGCAGCCGTGAAGGAGCAGAAAGCACTCGCTGAGAAATATTTACCAAGTGGAAAAACATTTCTAAAGAAGCAAACGAACTTCGACGTAAAATACCGGCACAAAGTCGCAAGAGAAAGGTATGATTTTGCTTCAAGAATAGTTGGAATGTGATATATTTTGGATACAGTAATATATTTATTATAGACCTAGCCCTAAGCCCAGGACACCCCCACTCTAATACTGCACCCCCTGTATACTTCACATACAGGTATACTGCTGTAAATAGATTTATTAAATATCATTGAAGTTCATGCTAGTTAAATCAATAAGTTCTCTTCTCTATTGTACAATTAAGCATCCTCTCCAATAAATTCCCACTCAAATGTGCCAAGGGAGGGGGGGGGGGATGGTTATTACATGATTTGTGGTGCTGTGTAACCCATCAAATCATGTGGCGACACCTAGACTACAGTACATAAAGTAAAGGTAAAGCTAAAAATATTTTACAACATTTATTATTGAAAATATCAAGTGTCGGATATTAAATATTGACTGAGACCAGTGATTCTGAAAGGAAACAGTATGTTTTGCTGACTGAGGCATACAGTGTTTGACAAAACATGCTGTTTCCCAAACAACAACAATAACAACAACATCAGTCAATAATATTTCATTATACTTGCCAAGTGTAAAAATTGTCCAAATCATTGAAACAAACTATATACATGCCCTCATGGTTTTTGCCAGGATTAGCAACATTCATGCAATAGCTGTTATCGTAATTGAATACGCCGCTGCGGCGAACCAGCGGTATCTCAGTGGAAGTAAGCACGGAAACGAGGCTAAAGGGTAAAAAAACAAAAAACATGACCCTATAGCCTCGTCTCCATGTCAAAATAATGCAGATACCGCTGGTCCGTAGCATAGACGTGTTCAATTACAATAACAGCTATTTTGGCAAATGTCAACATCACTAGTACTGTTATACCTTAATACACCCTTCCGGAATGTGCAGAACATCATTGGCTATAGAGTACAGAATCTCGTTTTCAGGTATATGATGTAAAACCTAGCATCTCAACCATGAAAACATGGCTCTGTAGCCAAGACGATGTACTTTCTGGAAGCATGTATTGTGCTCACCACCATATAATAACTTATACCAATAAATATTGAGAGGGATTAAAAGTACAATACCAGATTTACTATTTGTTGGCTACATTAATTTTTACATAGAAATTTAATTCTATTACTAATGTTATAGGTTTTAATGGATACTGCTGCAACTGGTAATGCCTCACTAACCAAAATGAGTACTGCTTCAGTAAAACAAATTAGGCCATGTGAGTTGTTGCCATTGGAAGTAAATAACTCAGCCACTATTCCTGTTGGCTCTGGAACCTATGGGGATTGTTTTCTTAAAACGTTTAAGAGATTTGGGATTACTGTTGTTGAGAAGAAGCTGACAACATCTGATTTAAAAGCAGTTATGAATGAGGCACAATATATGAATACACTAACTCATGCATCTATTCCCTATTTATTAGGGGTCCAAATTGAAGAAAAACCTTTCTCTTTAGTTATGCAGTTTGTTGGTGATGAGAATTTGGAATCAGTAACAATTCATAAGTTGTTGCACCAAACCATACCAAAACATTTGTTACTTTCCGCAAATGAGTGGATCTCAGTTTTACTTGACATTGCAGAAGCTCTTTTTCATGTTCACATCAAGGGTTTTTTGCACTGTGATGTCAAGTCAAACAATGTTCTTGTTACAGAAAAGAAAGGTTTTCTGATAGACTTTGGTAAGGCTTGCTTAATTTCTAGGCCAAAAGCTCGAAAGTACACTTCTTTTTACAACCATATTGCCACA
This sequence comes from Paramuricea clavata, assembly GCA_902702795.2. Classification (NCBI taxonomy): domain Eukaryota; kingdom Metazoa; phylum Cnidaria; class Anthozoa; order Malacalcyonacea; family Plexauridae; genus Paramuricea; species Paramuricea clavata. The sequence goes on along the minus strand of CACRXK020006480.1, from coordinate 9,499 downwards.
GAAGTTTTGCGAGGTCAGCCTGAGAGTGCATCCAGTGACGTTTTTTCGTTTGGGGTAATAATATATACCATTGGAAAGAAATTGCCAAACGCCTGTCTGGAATCCTTAGGAAGGCATTGCAAAGATGCCAAGCCAGCATCGAGACCAACTATGCCAGAAGTAATGAGAATCTTGAAGGAAATGTACAATGAAGGCTGTAATTTTGCCAGCACCTGCACCTATATACACAAATTGCAGAAATTAAGACGTTATAACAAACCTGAATTGCCTGGCATTATACAGAGTAAAATAGCAGGGCCGGGTGCATTAGTAGTATAGGGAAAGAAAAGAATTACGGGCTTCACCCCAAAACACGGAACTCATAAACAAATACTTACACGTCTTACCAGTCATGGAAACCAAGTTACTGCACGAACAGACCAACATCAAACAACAGCTGAAGAACATCGAGCGGCAACACGTTCATAAGAATGGTACACTACTAACAACGAAAAGCTTGTTAAAAGATCCAACTTCGAAACTGCTGATGGACAAATTAAAATACTGTAAAGCCCTAACGTATCAGTGGAAAGTAGAAAGAAAATGAAGAAAATTAAACAGATTAAAGATGATAAAACGGCTCTTAAGAGCCACCAAATATTTGAAAGAATATAAGCAATTAATTTTAAGCCATTAATAATCAATTAATAACTTTTAAAGTACATAATTAAGCATTACAAACGTTTCGTTCCTAAGCGACCACAGACGACACAGGTTCCCCAATCTGAGTATTCAAACTCATTTAATATGATCATTATTTATACATTTACATAACTTTAATACAAAATAAAGCTATAGTTTACCAGAGGTTTAATACGATATAAACTCGTATAATTCTGTATCAGTTAATTTTTTCAAATAAGTCCAAGGTGCGACTTTAAACTTTAATACGATTCACTTAAAATGTGAACTTCTGATTGTCGTTACCAGTCTGTTGACAAAACGCATTGTTTGCGTAATATAATATGTTGGCGTTTGTTGGCGCAATTTCGCGCAGTTGGCGCTAAAATCAATTTTGCTTCGGGAACCGTGATCACAATTTCTTATTGAATTTCTATAATATAGTATATTCCCATTCATTTTCTTTGTTGTTCACATCGCTAAAATCATAATGGAGGAAGCTAACAACGAAATAAGTCAGTTGCAAAAGCAGAGGAGAATGCGAAATTGCCGCAAGAAACGGAGGAGACAAGAGCGAGCGTTAGCCAACCGCATGGTTAATGAAGAGGTTTTAGCGCAGAAAATAAGCGGAGCCGTGAAGGAGCAGAAAGCACTCGCTGAGAAATATTATACCAAGTGGAAAAGCATTTCTAAAGAAGCAAACGAACTTCGACGTAAAATACCGGCACAAAGTCACAAGAGAAAGGTATGATTTTGCTTCAAGAATAGTTGGAATGTGATATATTTTGGATACAGTAATATATTTATTATAGACCTAGCCCTAAGCCCAGGACACCCCCACTCTAATACTGCACCCCCTGTATACTTCACATACAGGTATACTGCTGTAAATAGATTTATTAAATATCATTGAAGTTCATGCTAGTTAAATCAATAAGTTCTCTTCTCTATTGTACAATTAAGCATCCTCTCCAATAAATTCCCACTCAAATGTGCCAAGGGAGGGGGGGGGGGATGGTTATTACATGATTTGTGGTGCTGTGTAACCCATCAAATCATGTGGCGACACCTAGACTACAGTACATAAAGTAAAGGTAAAGCTAAAAATATTTTACAACATTTATTATTGAAAATATCAAGTGTCGGATATTAAATATTGACTGAGACCAGTGATTCTGAAAGGAAACAGTATGTTTTGCTGACTGAGGCATACAGTGTTTGACAAAACATGCTGTTTCCTGCCAAACAACAACAACAACATCAGTCAATAATATTTCATTATACTTGCCAAGTGTAAAAATTGTCCAAATCATTGAAACAAACTATATACATGCCCTCATGGTTTTTGCCAGGATTAGCAACATTCATGCAATTTTGGCAAAATGTCAAACATCACTAGTACTGTTATACCTTACTTAATACACCCTTCCGGAATGTGCAGAACATCATTGGCTATAGAGTATAGAATCTCGTTTTCAGGTATATGATGTAAAACCTAGCATCTCACCATGAAAACATGGCTCTGTAGCCAAGACGATGTACTTTCTGGAAGCATGTATTGTACTCACCACCACATAATAACTTATACCAATAAATATTGAGAGGGATTAAAAGTACAATACCAGACTTACTATTTGTTGGCTACCGTACATTAATTTTTACATAGAAATTTAATTCTATTACTAATGTTATAGGTTTCAATGGATACTGCTGCAACTGGTAATGCCTCACTAACCAAAATGAGTACTGCTTCAGTAAAACAAATTAGGCCATGTGAGTTGTTGCCATTGGAAGTAAATAACTCAGCCACTATTCCTGTTGGCTCTGGAACCTATGGGGATTGTTTTCTTAAAACGTTTAAGAGATTTGGGATTACTGTTGTTGAGAAGAAGCTGCCAACATCTGATTTAAAAGCAGTTATGAATGAGGCACAATGTATGAATACACTAACTCATGCATCTATTCCATATTTATTAGGGGTCCAAATTGAAGAAAACCCTTTCTCTTTAGTTATGCAGTTTGTTGGTGATGAGAATTTGGAATCAGTAACAATTCATAAGTTGTTGCACCAAACCATACCAAAACATTTGTTACTTTCTGCAAATGAGTGGATTTCAGTTTTACTTGACATTGCAGAAGCTCTTTTTCATGTTCACATGAAGGGTTTTTTGCACTGTGATGTCAAGTCAAACAATGTTTTGTTACAGGAAAGAAAGGTTTTCTGATAGACTTTGGTAAGGCTTGCTTAATTTCTAGGCCAAAAGCTCGAAAGTACACTTCTTTTTACAACCATATTGCCACAGAGGTTTTGCGAGGTCAGCCTGTGAATACATCCAGTGACGTTTTTTCGTTTGGGGTAATCATATATACCATTGGAAAGAAATTCCCAAACGCCTGTCTGGAATCCTTAGGAAGGCATTGCAAAGATGCGAAGCCAGCGTCGAGACCAACTATGCCAGAAGTAATGAGAATCTTGAAGGAAAATGTAGAATGAAGGCTGTAATTTTGCCAGCACCTGCACCTATATACACAAATTGCAGAAATTAAGACGTATAAACAAACCTGAATTGCCTGGCATTATACAGAGTAAAATAGCAGGGCCGGGAGAATTGCCACTATGTACATTAGAAAAACTATTTACAATGATCACTCCAACTATTTTCATTCTCTAAATTGCTAAAATATATGTTGTCAAGAGTCTTTAGTCAGGTGTCCAGTGGAAACTCACCATGTAAAAGTACAGATAAATTAAAATTAAAAGATTAAATTATAAATTAAACTAAATAGAATACTGTGAATAGTGGAAACTTATGTTGTCAAGACTTCAAGTCTTTAGTCAGCAGGTTGTCAAGACCTAGAGTCTTTCGGCAGCCAGTGGAAACTGTTTTACAGTATGGATAGTGTAATTAAACATTTAATTAAATGATAAATTAAACTAGTATACTGTGAATATAGTGGAAACTTATGTTGTCAAGACATTGAGTCTTTAGTAGCCAGTGGAAAATTAAGGTGCTTGCCCCTTGACAAGTAAAATTGTCTGGCATTAATAGACAGAGTAAATAATGTATTTCACGTTTGACCTAGAGTCTTTCAGCAGCCAGTGAAAACTGTTTTACAGTGTGGATAATATAAATAAACATTTAAATGATAAATTAATTAAGCTTAATATTATACCTGTACTGTAAATAGGGGAAACTTAGAGTATGTTGTCAAGACTTCAAGTCTTTAGTGAGCAAGTTGTCAAGACCTTAGAGTCTTTCAGCAGCCAGTGGAAAATTAAGGTGCTTGCCCCTTGACAAGTAAAATTGTCCGGCATTAATAGACAGAGTAAATAATGTATTTCACGTTTTAATATATAGTGTAGTCGCGTTAAGCTGTAAAAATGCTACATATATTATCATATTGTTTGTACAGTATACTACACACTGGCACTGCCTGGCACAAAACAAATGCCTTGGGGAGCTGTAAAAACGCTCTCCTTTTTGCATTTTCGTGTGATGTATTGTTGTTTAAATTGTTCTCGGATACTTAAATTGAAACATATTGCCATTCTGTTATCATTTTATGTTTCTATAAACAACGCCGCAACGTGATATTTTAGAAACAGCCTTTGGCAGGTCACTGGCAACAGCTGGATGTTCAAATATTCAAGGTTTAATACAAAGCTTCGCAGTCGCACAAGATAGATAGATAGATACATTGATAGATATTTAATTTGCCCTGTTTAATACATGATATAAAATTATCAAAAATAATAAGAGAATCTCGAGGAGGATAAATATTTCAACATTTGGTCTTGGAGCCATAGACTGAACTTAACCATTGTGGGTTTTTAGTTCTTGACAGTTGACTATAACATATAGTAAAAATTATGCATTTATTGGTGTATAAATTATAAAAATACTAACCTGGTAAACACACGCAAAGTTTTGAATCCATAAAAAGAATATACTCGCCATAATCTCTTGTAAGTTTTATAGTACTATTCAAAATATAAAACCCTTTTACATAATATCTCACTCTTGTATCACAGCCATGCGTCTCTAAAAATCGTGCGTGTTCCTCGCGTGCACTGATTGCTTAAAACGTGGGCAGACCCAGGCATTAATATAGCTGAGTTTTGGTTTGAATGTATTGAAGGTTATTTTGTCCAACACAGATGGTTTGAGCAGATACCTACAAGGGAAGCAGATGGATGTCGTTACGGCAAAGAAGAGTGTTGATGCCATGATCAAAACACTAAGTGGATGTCGTACCCAAGAAAATTTGGATCTGTTGTGGTCGCGCGCTGAAATCATGGCAGACAAAATCAAGGAACTAATTGAGGATACAGATTTCAATTTCGAAGATGCAAAGGTACCAAGACTCTGACAGCCATCACGCCGGCTGCAGGCACTTGTCGGCGAAACACCTGAAGTGAATGCACAAGTGGAGTACCGAGCAGCAGAAGACCACTATCGTATCACATGCTACTACCTAAGCATTGACAAGATTGTCGCGGAGATGAAATATAGATTTGAAGGTAATGATCAAGAGGTGCTATTGGCACTTGCAGACATTGTCTTCAGCAGCTCTCCAACCAGGGAGAATATTGAGTTGGTATCAGACTTCTATGGTATCGACAGTGAGCTTCTTGGCAGCGAGAAAAACGTCTTTGAGAATATTGACGCCAATCCTGAGAGAAAAAACATCACCAAAATTGTGAGAATGTTCGAAAATGGTGTTCATGAAGTTCTTCCTGTTGTTTACAAAGTATTTTCGATTCTGGCCACGATCCCTGCAACATCCTGCTTTACTGAGAGATCTTTCAGCGCTCGAAAACCTATCTTCAAAGTACAATGGGCCAAGAACGGTTAAACCGCATTGCCCTCATCAATGTTGAGAGAGCTTATGCAAATAGTACTTTAAAGAACGATATGGAAAAGATAATTGACATTTTTGGACGTGACGTAATTGTAAATCTTATTTCTTCTAGTCTACATCGTAGCAATCTTAACTAATTTATCATTGTGCTAAACTAAATTCCTTGCACGTCTAGTGCTATACATGAGAGAATTTCATATATCAAATAAAATGTTGTTACGTTAGTAACTTTCTCTTTCTTTGTAAATCATAATGAATATATTTAGCTTATAATTGAAATGGCTAGGGACGACATATTTCTTTTTATATCAATCTTCAAAGGAAAGCTTTTCATTTATAGTCTTCTCAGATTATATAATTTTATGATGACGTCACAAAATCTATGACGTCATGTCATTCGGGCAAATTCAGCCCAGCCCCCCCCCCAAAAAAAAAATGTGCCCGTACGCCTATGTTAAATTAGGCTTATGTTACTTAAGTTTCCACACGGGTTCGGTGTATTACTTATATTTATTTCGTACGTTTTCCTCGGTATTTTACAACGCTTTTTTCGATAACTCTCAAAACTAAATCAAGACAACATGTTTTTTATATCCGGGCATTTTCCCGTTACGTCATACTATATCAAGTTCCGGTATCTAATTTCCGGGTGCTAATTCCGGTGGGCTACACTCACTGAGCTATACTTATATATCTGGAGATCGTGCTCTCGACGAAAGTGTGTGGCCAAAAACATGGCGGATTTGACGTCACAATCGACCTATTTTCATGGGGGTTTCCACTGACCCGTGGCTCGAATGTTCGTGGGCAACAAAGTTCAACCCCCTATACCGAACTTCTCTTGTTAAATTGTTAACAGGTATACAACCACAGAAATCACAAAGACAAATTACATTTATTTGTATAAAAATATAGAATTCTCACGCTCACAAATCACTTGTTTTGTTTTGTCTCGTCTCACATAATCTAATAATAAACGACCCCCCATCAACATGCTCTTAATGTTTCTTTTATGCAAACGTCAATCATGCTTACGTCACTTATATGGGAGGGTCCACTATTCCGTACACACTCCCCTAAAAATTAAAGTTTAATTTTTATAGCTTCAAAACCGAATATCAACGTATATATTAAATGTTCAGTCCTCTTCCAACTGCGTTAGTTCATTTATTTTCTTGATTGCTTTCTTTGCGGCTTGTCTCTGAGGTCTCTTTTCTTTCTCCGATTCCTTTTCTTCAACTTCTTTGTGTCGTTCGTTTGGTGTGCAGTGAATCTCAAGCGGACAGATCAACTGCAGTGGTCGTTCAATAGTATGCCCTTTGTGCAACAGCACAACTCCTCTGACTACACCGTCTTTTCCACGAACTTGTCGAAGCACTTTCCCTTTTTTCCATTCTCCCCTGTTCTTCTCCCACTACCAGGACAACGTCTCCAATCTGTGGTACTTCGACAACCTTGTTATTGACTCGTTGGCTCTCCAGTAAACTATGCACATATTCCCGCTTCCATCGTTTCCATGCATCATCTTTTGCTTTTCTAAGTCTTCTTTGCATCTTGGTTAGCTCGTCTTCTTCATCTTCAACATCGTCGAACATGTAAGAGTTTTCCCCCGAATGAGTATGTTTGGCGTCAGGACTTGTTCCTCCCCACCATCACATTCTACGTAAGTTAACGGACGGTTGTTCATGTTGCTTTCGATGTTCAATACGACCGATTCCAAACCTTCAAAGAATAGGTGTGATTTTCCCAAGGTTTTGTATAAGGTTTTCTTGATTTCACGAATCAGCCTCTCGTAGATGCCTCCCCACCATGGGGACTTTGCCTGATTAAATCTCCAATAGATATCTTGGGTTGCGAGGAAATCCTGAAGCTTCTCACTTTTTCGAATTAGCTTAGTCCACTTTGCAGTCGCTTTGAAAGTAGCAGCATTATCGGAAATCATCAAGCGAGGTCTTCCTCTACGTGCAATAAATGCGTTAAGTTTTCGCTGAAATTCACCAGCTTCTTGAGTTTTAGTTAGTTCCAAATGAACGGCTCTGCATGCAGCGCAAGTAAAGATTAGAACGTAACACTTTCCTTCTTCCTTTTTGTTGACCTTGTACCTTAACGGTCCGGCAAAATCCACGCCAGTGATCTCAAATAGCTTGCTGGTCTCAGTTCTAAATTTAGGCATGTTACTTGTCGCTGTCGCTCCGTATGGTTTCGTGGAGTACAGTTTGCAAACGTTGCAATTTTTTATCACCTTCTTTACCTTCGATCTTAGTTGAGGGATCCACCAGTTTTCTCGCAAGGCGGCCATTGTATTTGCAATGCCTAGATGCATAATTTGATTGTGTGTATGTGTGATAAGCTTCTCTGCAAACAATCCTCTTTCGATAAATGTTGGAGTATATCCCCGAACTCTTCCCCTGCATTTGAGAATGTTTGTGTTCTTATCTTCGAAGATTTTTCAGCCAGGTGCTTGTAGAGTTGGGTTAATATTTTTCTGAATCCTTATCACCCATGTATTCTTTGCTTTCACGATTTCTTCGTTTCCGATGGGCCCAGATTTTCTTTTCTCTTTACGCCGTTTCACCAGACAATTGTGCAGGAATCTCAGTGCCCACGCTGTAACTCTTAATGTGCGCCAATACGAAAAAAAGGTAAAAAAGACCTCCACCATGCTGGGTTTTCTCTCTTCGCTTACGTGTGTAGTAACCTTAAGCTGGGGTTGTTTGGGCCACTGTTCTACATGTAACAACTACTCAGGACCAGTGAACCATCCGTCTTTTACCACTTTCTCAATTGTAGCTCCCCTGCTGCCTAGATCCGCCAAGTTCTCACTTGATGGACAATACTTCCACACCAAACCAATCTCGTTGGTAATTTCTGCTATCTTCTTAACTCTATTAGCGACGAAAGTCTTCCAAGGCTTTCCAGGGTTACTTAACCAGTAAAGCGCGACCATACTGTCCATCCAGATGATGGTAGACTTAACAGGCAATCGCAGTAGCGCATGGTATAAATTCCTTGCCATGTTCGCCGCCATTTGACCACTCACAAGTTCCAACCTCGGTATTGTGGTGTTCTTTTTGGAAATTCGAGATTTGGACGTTAACAGACCTTTCACAGTTCCTGATTTGTGCTCTACCACTGCGACTGTTGCTGCACAGCAAGCAAGGTTACTAGCGTCTGCAAACAAATGGAGTTGAATGCCTTCAATCACGTCCGATTTCTTAGTTATAGCTCTAGGAACTTTAACATTCTTCATTTGATTGTTCCATTTGATCCACTTTCTTTTCAAGGATTCTGACACTTCAGCGCTCCAACCTTTTCTTTCTTCACAGGCATTTCGAAATATGTGCTTACCCTCAGCCATGGTAGGCGATACCATTCCCAAAGGATCGTAGACTCTTCCCAACCGACTCAAAATGCTCCTCTTTGTTACTGGTTGGTTCTCAGGCATAGTTGCTGCTTCGAATTCTAATGTATCTTCTTGTTTATCCCAGACGTGTCCGAGTATTTTACTTGGATTTGGCATGTTTTCGTCTTCGAGGCACGCGATGTTTGATTCCCACTTGTGGATTGGGAATTTGGCATCCTCAAGAATGATGGAGCTTTCTTCTTTAAATTTCCTCAAGTCGTCAGTATCACTTCCAGTTTTCATGATGTTATCAACATATGTATTCTCTTTAAGAGCTGTCATAGTTTCCTCAAATCTTGTCGGCTGTTGCTCAAGGTGGTATCTTGAGACCTGAGATGCCTAAAACTCAAGAAGCTTGTGAATTTCAGCGAAAACTTAACGCATTTATCGCACGTAGAGGAAGACCTCGCTTGATGATTTCCGATAATGCTGCTACTTTCAAAGCGACTGCAAAGTGGACTAAGCTAATTCGAAAAAGTGAGAAACTTCAGGATTTCCTCGCAACCCAAGATATCCATTGGAGATTTAATCTGGCAAAGTCCCCATGGTGGGGAGGCATCTACGAGAGGCTGA
>CACRXK020006479.1:0-24729 GCA_902702795.2 Paramuricea clavata | reverse complement strand
CCCTCGGCATTGCTAAAACTCAACAATCATGGTATATGTTAATCTAGCTGTCTGTTAAAAATTTACAGTATTAAAATCATACATCAAAGATAAGTCAAACGACAGTATACTATATTATGTCTTTCAATGGGCACTTTAGTCTTTATATTATTAGTAGTGTTTACAACATTTATAAATTTTATAAACAGCTTTCGTTTTGACACAACTCACACAAGTTTAAATTTTTTGCTTTATATATATTCTTAATAATACAAGTGAGATTTAAATGTTTTGCTTTGTGGAATAGAATACCGTTATTTTTTAATGGACAGCTTGTATCGTCTTTATCATATCCAGGATTGCTTGTAAATTCATATATATCACTATGTCTATGACACTATCAAATAAATATACAAATATATTTGAGAGCCTTGTTTTTTAGAGCATATTAATGACTAATGAACTAGAAATAAACAGATGATTGACAATGAAAACTTTAAAAATGTTAGTAGAAGTAGAAAACTCGAAAATTTATGTTTATTCGTATGACAGTCTGTGCGCGTCTGACGGGAGTATCTAATTGGAGCGGGTAGCGGGTCGCGGGTAAAAGGAGCGGGTCGCGGGTAAAAGGAGCGGGTAATTAAAAAAGGAGCGGGTAAAAGGAGCGGGTAATTAAAAAAAAGAGCGGGTAATTTGAGTAATTTCCCAGGTGCTAAGCGCCGGTGGGGAATTTTAAAGAAGAAAAATAGATTTTTTTATGAAAGTGTAACAACATGAGGACCATTTTTACTAATTGAAACCATTGACTTCACATAAAAAATCTCGAAAATTCTATCAAATGTTAAATTGACAGATATTTAACAGCCTGAACATGTCTTATTATGACGTGCTGAAAATACGTACACACTAGCGCAACGTTTTTGGGTCACCAAATGGACAAAAAGTATTATAACATGTACAAGTGCTACTCAAAACTCTACAGTCTGTCTCGGCTATTGCCTCACCAAACTGTGGTTATGCATTACTAACTCTATGGAGCAAAGGAAACTATAAACCATTTTTTACTATAAATTTATCCGAATTTCAAGTTTTTAGTCATCCGGTTTTTTATATACGTACATGCCTTACGTACATGGCGGCCATCACGAGTGGATTCAAAGATGGCGGCTAAGTTATCTTTCCAGTTCCCTTAAGCCCCGTTTACACTACGCTCAATTTTTGGTACCGTACCACTTTTTTGGTTCTTAAAAGAACCACCGTACCAATACGGGTACCGATTTTATCCGTGCCGTACCAAAAATTGAGCGTAGTGTAAACGGGGCTTTAGAGTTCACTGGTTTAAACTGAACGTGAGCGCCTTATTAAAACACCCTGTGTTTGGAAACTTTTGCTCTATTGTACGTGTAGTCTAAAAATGTGTATATATGCTACACCACTAGCTATCAGTTTCTGAATAAATTCAATGGTGTTCTGCAAACCTAAACCCTAACCGTGCAAACTGTGTTCAATATGTTCATAGTTTTCCAAAGTTTGGTGAGGCAATAGCCGAGACAGACTGTAGAGTTTTGAGTAGCACTTGTACATGTTATAATAATTTTTGTCCATTTGGTGACCCAAAAACGTTGCGCTGGTGTGTACGTATTTTCAGCACGTCATAATAAGACATGTTCAGGCTGTTAAATATCTGTCAATTTAACATTTGATAGGATTTGTAAAAATGGATAGATTTGTAAAAATTTGATAGGATAGTAAAAATGGTCCTCATGTTGTTACACTTTCATAAAAAAATGTCTTTTTTTTCTTTAAAATTCCCCACCGTCGCTTAGCACCTGGGAAATTACCAAGGGTGGGTTGTAGCGAAGTAGTTGTAGTTCGCTACTGTAGCGAACTACAATATTCAAGTAGCCAGTAGTTTTTGACTACTTTTTTAAAACAGTAGTTGTAGTTATAGCGAACTACATTTTGCCTAAAAGTAGCCAAGTAGTTGACTACTTTTCAAACAGCGAATCGCTATTCGCTACTTTTTAAAATTGTTAGCAACTTGATAGAATAGCTTGATATTGAGACACGGTTTGCTTAAAATCAATACTTAATAGTCAATTTGCACTCCTGAACACTGTAGTGCTTACAAAAATGTTGCTTTGTGTTTACTGTTGCTACTCGTAAGTCGATTTGTTATAGATGGCCATAGATTACATTACAGCCTGAGTTAGTAGATGCTCCAAATAGAGTAAAACTAAAAAATACAGTGTAGCGAAATAGCGAAATAGTTCGCTACATTTTTAAAGCAGTAGCTGTACTAGTTGTAGCTGACTACATATTTTTGAAGTAGCTGTAGTTATAGCGAACTACAAAAATTTTGTAGTCAACCCACCCTTGGTCAAATTACCCGCTCTTTTTTTAATTACCCGCTCCTTTTTTAATTACCCGCTCCTTTTACCCGCGACCCGCTCCTTTTACCCGCGACCCGCTACCCGCTCCAATTAGATACTCCCAATATTTAACAGCCTGAACATGTCTTATTATGACGTGCTGAAAATACGTACACACCAGCGCAACGTTTTTGGGTCACCAAATGGACATAAATTATTATAACATGCACAAGTGCTACTCAAAACCCTACAGTCTGTCTCGGCTATTGCCTCACCAAACTGTGGAAAACTATGAACATATTGAACGCGGTTGCACGGTTAGGGTTTAGGTTTGCAGAACACCATTGAATTTATTCAGAAACTGAGGGTGGTGTAGCATATATACACATTTTTAGACTACACGTACAATAGAGCAAAAGTTTCCAAACACAGGGTGTTTTAATAAGGCACTTACGTTCAGTTTAAACCAGTGAACTGTAAAGCCCCGTTTACACTACACTCAATTTTTGGTACGGCACGGATAAAATCGGTACCCGTATTGGTACGGTGGTTCTTTTAAGAACCAAAAAAGTGGTACGGTACCAAAAATTGAGCGTAGTGTAAACGGGGCTTAAAGCCCGTTCTCCACTAGGCGAATTTATTCGCGCGAACAGATAAAAAGTAGGAAGCGATCATACTTTTTCGCCGCGAATTTGTTCGCCGACCAATCACGTTGCCGGATTTCGGTTTTCGCTTCGCGTCGCGCGAACAAATTCGCGTAGTGGAGAACGGGCTTAAGGGAACTGGAAAGATAACTTAGCCGCCATCTTTGAAGCCACTCATATATGATGGCCGCCATGTACGTAAGGCATGAACGTATATAAAAAACCGGATGGCTAAAAACTTGAAATTCGGATAAATTTATAGTAAAAAATGGTTTATAGTTTCCTTTGCTTCATAGAGTTAGTAATGCATAACCACAGTTTGGTGAGGCATTAGCCGAGACAGACTGTAGAGTTTTGAGTAGCACTTGTACATGTTATAATACTTTTTGTCCATTTGGTGACCCAAAAACGTTGCGCTAGTGTGTACGTATTTTCAGCACGTCATATAATAAGACATGTTCAGGCTGTTAAATATCTGTCAATTTAACATTTGATAGAATTTTCGAGATTTTTTATGTGAAGTCAATGGTCCTCATGTTGTTACACTTTCATAAAAAATGTCTTTTTTTTCTTTAAAATTCCCCACCGGCGCTTAGCACCTGGGAAATTACCCGCTCTTTTTTTAATTACCCGCTCCTTTTACCCACTCCTTTTTTAATTACCCGCTCCTTTTACCCGCTCCTTTTTTAATTACTCGCTCCTTTTACCCGCGACCCGCTACTCGCTCCAATTAGATACTCCCGCGTCTGACACTGTAAATTTGTGATAATTAAGATTTAGTATGTTAGGAAAATATTATGATTAATAAAGACCAAGAAAAAGGCTAAAGCCTGACTATAATTACCGAATACTATGTACTAAATCCAAAATTTTATAATCACTGACAGACTTTCTCTGTTTGGCTAGTATCAAATGTTTACATTTGCTAATATTGTGATTATTGGGCTCTAGTCTCAGACAATACAATACTGTTTCTTTCAATCTTATAAACAAGACCCGTAGACGTAGTATCAAGTAATTAAATCGGTGCAAAGCATATAAACATTTACAAGAAAGGACAAATCTAATGGCGTATTTTAAAAACATTACATATGTAGAAATGATGACTGAAAAGCTCATAATAAACGTTTGTTATAAAACCGCGCTCACAACTCTCTCTATCGAACTCTCCGAGTCTAATAATAAATTGTTTTAAAGTTGTTTCAACAATGGTTAGTAGAAAGAATGTAAGTCGTGTTGGTGAGAAAGTGAAAGCTTACCGTTGGCCGTGCACGGTGCCGCTTGTTGTCTGTAATTGTCGGTTGTTGACGGTAGTTGCAGTGCTCCCACAATCAAATTTTTGAATTCCTTAGAAAAAGCTCGAAAATTCCTCAGATTTCCTTAAAATTCCTTAAATTGGTAAAATTACTACAAGGCCTGATCACAGAGTTGCAAAAAGTGTTTTTTTTTCACCTGATTTACCTGAATTTTTCGAACTGAACGTTCTTTAAAACCGTATTTTTTGAAAATTTGAAGTTTCTAAACCGTCGGAAATGGCATTTTTAGAGTCTTTCCTACCCAATATTTTAGTATTGCCTAACAATGAAGATAAGTATTGCTACTTTCAGTTTATAATGGAAATTGAGAAAATTTTGGAAATTTGGAGTCTCCAGATCGTCAGAAAGGGTATTTCGCAATTGTCTCCCTGCCACAACACGTCTCAACGTCTTTAGTTTGTTTGATTGTTAACTCCAATTCAGATTAGAGAGTTCACTTTTTTATGCCCTGAGAATTACCTGAATTTACCTGAAAATCTACAGGATATCTACCTGAAATTGTTCATGAGCAATATTAGGGGTGTTGCACCCTCCATCCCCCCTCCCCCGGTCGCTAGGGTCCTGAGAACTTAGAAAATCTGTAGATTTTAGAAGAAACAGCCTACACTGACATTTATTAAACTTTTGAACATTTACGACATAGAGAACATACGAATATATGTAATTATGTGCATATAATGTTGCTACTTTCAAGTTTAAATCTCATTTGCGTGGCGTGGTTATTCTCCGTCAAAAAGTTTTTAGTCCAGGATAAAATGTTTTGGAAATTCCTTAAAAAAATCCTCAAAAACCTAAATTCCTTAAAAAAATCCTTAAAACTCTTCAAAATTCCTATTTTTAAGGATAATTCCTTAAAAGTGAGAGCACTGGGTAGTTGCCGGTTGTTGTCGTCGGTAATTAGTACGACCGTGAAGAGACGGCATTGAATAACAATACGAGAGAGCACTCTGAGTAACGATTTGCTTGGTTTCTTGACTTGACTGTTGGTAAAAATGTAAGAATGTTCTTGTAAATTCAAAGCAAAGAAAATAAACAAAAAATAGCAAGTATTTTGAACTTAATAATTCGCAAAATTTATGTTTTTAACTGTTAAACAAAATATCTCCACTGGAATCATGTAATTTGATACTTTCCCCACACCCCCTCGGGCGCTAAATTTTGGACGAGGCACGTGACCAGCTCATACCAGGGTATTTCCTAAATACCCTGGGAACGAGGTTGGTTTTGTTGTAGCATATTATAAACGAATATAATTATACTATAATACAATTTTTACGATCTTAATTATATGCCGATAATGAGACAACATATTAAAATTTTGTTCCAGGTCAAATGTCAACAACATATACTAGACTATAAGCTATAGTTGATGCAAATTGAGCATAATATCACATGTATACAATTTTAAAAGACAACCAAATGCAAGTCATTGAAGTAGAGCTTTTGACAGTTCGGGAGAAAGCCCTGCACACAAGTTGATCAGACGTTCTTTATCGCATTTTAAGTAAGCTACAAAACTGGAAGATATAGATTGGTTCTAACTCTAATGTAACATATCAAAAGTGTGGAATGGGTTGGGGCTCAACGTCACAATTTTAATAATCACAAAATAGATCACCTTTAATAATCATAAAATAGATCATAATAACCCAGGCCCCTTCTTGGCAATTTTAGCGCCCCACTGGCATTTCGGTGCCCCTCTTAAAACCATCGCTTGGGGTTTATTACATCAGTGGTTTCCACCAGTTGGAACAATTTTCCGGCCAGTTATCATTCAAAAGTTCCTATTGTTTTGGCAATTTTGCTCCGTAGCCAGGCTTTGCTCGCTTAAAAAATAAAAATTCAAGCGACAGTAAAGCATATCAGCCCAAATCCACAGAGGAGAGATATACAGAGTCAGAGAGGAAACCACTGGCACTGAGAGGAAACTCACACTGGATCACCTCAATTTTTGTGTCACGCGTTCCATGCGCGGTGCCGTCGCCAGTGCCGTCGGCGTGTTTCCAGTGCCGTCGGCGGTCGCTGAAATTTCATAGCAAAAGATAGTATAGGGAAAACGCCGTTCGAACAGTGAAAATCGCTTTTTTTATAAAAAAATGAGATATATACCCATGGAAATTTTGTTCAATAAATTATTGTAGAATAACGGTAAACGATCACTTTTATTGATTTCCTTTGATTAAAAGAGTTAACATAACATTTTATTTTGCAAAAGTGTGTTTTTTCCCTCATTCACTCCTTATTAAAATCGTGAAATGCACTGGCTAGGAATTTCATGCAGATGCTCATATGTATAAATAACAGCAGCGGATGATATAAATTCCTCAAAATATAAATTCCTCTCGTATAAAAAACATGAATACTTCTATAATATGTATAATTTTATTCCTCTGCATTGTCAAAATTTAATAAAATAGTGAATTAAGTACTGTTTAATAAACAAGCAGGAGTGTTTTATTAGGTTTAAAGATACGAGCGCGCAGCGCGAGTGGCTTTAGACCTAATAAAACACGACCTGCGAGTTTATTAAACGGCTTCAAACACGACTACAAATTCAATAGATATATACTGCCTTATTAGTATTCTTTATATAAAAAATACAAAATGAGGACACCACTACAAAACACCGCGGAAAACGTCTGCGCATGCGTCAACCTTACCTGTAATAGTATTGCGAACTTGATGAGAAGCTGTTCCGAACGTTTCCGAAGGCTCAAAATGGCGGTAAAAAGGAGTGACTTCATTGTGCGTCTTTACAGCCAGATTTCAAGCGCAAAAATAACCATGTCATTCTAAAAACTAGGAATAAATACAGCCAGAAGGTTCAAGAAATTGTATTGTACTAGAACATGAACTAAAGGTGATTGTTGACAAATTTATCGTCTGAAACATTTTGTTTATCAACTAAGCAACGACAATTTCCGAATTTTCGTTTGAGATACATTTCTTTAAAAAAAACTGTGTCGCCAAATATAAAAATATTTCGTGTTCACAATAATTAAACTTTAGGATTTATTCTACAATTTGAGTGGGTTAAGAAGCTTAACTTTTCGAGAGTTTTCTTAACTTTTGAGTTTGAATTTTTGTTTTGAATAATTTTGCAAATATTTTCGAAGTCGTGTCCGTTAAAATCAACAATTTTTTACATGAATTATATTTCATTCCATACTTTAAATGCCAGGACGCTTTCAATTAATGTCTAGTCTACCCATTTGCTATATTTTCTCGTTTGTTTTACTAATTTTTGACCAATTAATAAGCATGTTTTTGTTTTAGAAATTGATATTCAAATTCCCCGCCATATTTTCATAATTTGGTGCATGCGCAGACGTTTTTCCGCGGTGTTCCACTACAATAGATACTGCCTTATTAGAACAGGTAGGCAATTTGTCTGAGCATGCGCGCAGAAAATCAATATGGCGACGTATATTAGCAGTGTTTCGTGGATTTATCTGGTTTTAAAGCTGATAAAACAACATTTTAATGAACGAAAACTTTGTAATGTTTAGTGGAAAGCATTAAGCTGTGCATTTCAAAGGTTTTAAATTAAAAATAAGTACTTTTGCTTTATTTTATTGCTTTTTATGCTTTGTAAACAGGCAAGCTCATATTTTTTGAAAAAATCTTATCTAATATTTTACCCATTATTTGTTTAATCTGAACAAAAATAGATAGAACACTTGGCTATATAAGTTATAAAGGTATTGTTAGCTGATCTGAAAGATTTCAGTATTTCAGGTACACATTTTAACAAAGAATAAAATTAAAATATATGC
This sequence comes from Paramuricea clavata, assembly GCA_902702795.2. Classification (NCBI taxonomy): domain Eukaryota; kingdom Metazoa; phylum Cnidaria; class Anthozoa; order Malacalcyonacea; family Plexauridae; genus Paramuricea; species Paramuricea clavata. The sequence continues at coordinate 16,642 of CACRXK020006479.1, read as the reverse complement.
ATATCAAAAACAATGGTTTTTATTAGAACAACACAGAATAAGTTGTTATTTTCTATTTTTACAAAAAACAAGTTTGAAAACAGGATCTAGTCCTCCAGCTTGATGTCATATTCCATTTATTTGGATATTTGAATAAAGGAATGCGAAATAATAATTGAAACTTGACCAAAATTTGATACCAACATTGGAGTGAATAGATACTATCACCTAAAAATAAAAGAAAACAGAACTTAAATTTATCATATAATGCTATGAAAAAATCTTAGACATTACAAGCATATAGTGAACACAACTCTTTAACAAATTCACTAAAATAAGTTAAGTTATGCTACGATAAGAGGATGGCAATATATGACAACATCAAATGTTACCATTTTCAGTGTCCAAAAAAAGTGCCGCGCGCATTTTTCGTGGTCGCATAACTGGCATTGCCACAAACCCAGGTGAAAAAGCAGATTAGAAAAACCTGGTTTTGGGTGATGAGCATAGTCAAATTCTTGACTTATTCAGTTTTCTAAGTTTTTCCAGGTAAACAGATCCAACATTGAAATAAGCCCCATTCGGGACCTCATAGGGTCCAAAATATTGTGTATGGACCAGATTTTTTTCAATTTTCTGTGATTTACATAACACTAGTTATAATTTAAGGCTCAACCAGTATTTTTCAAGACATATTTTCCTTCCAGAACACCTTTTCAAAATACTAACCCAAGCATGTCAAAAATAGTGTACATTTACAAGGGCAATTTCAACCCTTTGGCACATTTTTCCCATGAATGATTTTAATTCTAATATAAAGACTATAGATAAAACTTAGATTTGAAGCTAGTTTCAAGTGATGAGCATACCCTAAATTTTAAGCTATACCTCAAAGAAGATAGGTCATTTCAACATAAACATTGAAATATGGGTATACTGGCAGCTCTGTCACACGTGTAGTTTGACATTAGCAGACCTTCCGAAACATTTTGATGAAAGTATAATTCACAAATTTCACAATTTCACTTACTTCTTAACATCTGTTTTAATCCAACTAGCTCTGTAGGCACGAGCAAAATTTAGTGTTGATGTAAATATCCATTTTGTTCATGTTTCCCCGGTGAAAATATAGTCTATTCCAAAGCTGATTTCGACGTACTTTAGCTTTTCAGAAACCGTTGGCCTTCCTCAGTGAGATTATCAACTGTTTCACAAACATATTTGATAGTAAACAGCTAAAATATTCTCTGAAAGTCTATATTTTTCCTCTTCGACGCGAAAGTGGAAACTCAAGAAGAAATGAGCCGCTATTTTTGGTCAGCGTCGACAAATTGCCTACCTGTTCCTTATTAGTATTCTTTATATAAAGAATACTAATTAAGAGTGTTTTATCAGGTTTAAAGCCACTGCACGTGACATATTATGGTTGACTTGATTTGCCAATAAGCTTATGAATTATTAATGAGTGTTTGAATATAATTTTATGTGGTTAATAGACATAATATATCGACGGGATCTCTTCTCTGTGCCAAAACTGCTTGTAGAATGCACCAAAAGTCAAATTATATTAAGCTCGGCTCATTCCTCTGTCATTTGTCGCGCACCGCAAGCACTCAATGAAAAGCATTGTTCATATTATACATTATACCTTTTAAGGCGAGACTTTTTTTATTTATTGTTTACGGATTTGACTTAAAAACCCCCCAGGTCGGTAGGTCAAAAAAAACAACACACTGAGTATATTTAAAATCGATGTTTTTATTTTCTTAACATTTAACTTCTACTTGGAAAAACATGGCTAGTCTCCACATTTATTATCACAACCAGCGTTGCCAATTTGTAAAAATCCCAAGTGAGCTCCCAAAATATCCCGAGATTCCCTAAAAATTTCCGATATTCCCACTTTTTTTACGTCATTATAATTTAGGTGGTTTTCACGCCAATTTCGGGTGGGATAGCCTGATCGTACGTCATGTTGTAAAAACGAAATCTGATATCAATATGCAGCTCAATAGGATTTAAATACGAGCGGACGAACCCTGGATTTTAACAAAATTGTTTATTGGTCAATTTTACCAAAAAATCGATTTCTAAATTTCGAACTTCCCTTTCTCAAAAAATCCTAAAAAAATCCTGAGATTGATTTTTTAAAATAAAAATCCAAAAAAATCCCAACTGCTTCAAAAAATCCCGAGATCTCGGGATAAAATCCCGGACTTAGCAACACTGAATTCACAACGATAACATGAGCCAGCAGTACTTAGAGTCAAAGTTTACTTGACTTGTACTTTATGCCAGAACCTGCCAGAACCCCAAACTAAAATCGTAAAATTGTTGATATCAAATTTTTTTTTTATTTTTCACTTTCTGAATATTTACGGTCGGCGGATCCAAGGGAGCACGCCAGAACTATTTGTGTAAATTCATACTAACCTTTTAATTACATGTAAATGTTTTCATCGGGCGCCATTTTGAATGTTGAAAGCGGTATATATTATTATCTTATCGCAGGCGCGATAATTTATGTTCACCTTTGACATTAATTTATGTTACACGATGATACTCCTAAGGGCGACCGAGAAAGATCCAAATCTTTCTCGGTCGCCCTTCAGAGTATCATCGTGTAACATGAATTAATGTCAAAGATGAACATAAATTATCGCGCCTGCGATAAGCTAATAATATATACCGCTGTCACAGTGATATGAGTACCCCCGTCTTTTGTGTATCCCCTACTAATATCACTAGGGATATGTGTATTCCCATGCTCACCTCACTAGGGATATGTGTATCCCCAGCAATATGGCGGTCGTGTTCTGCGTATCCCTAAAGAACCACCCTACATTTCCACATCACTAGGCATACAGGTCTTTAAAAGAAAATATATGAATTGGAAGTGCAGTCAAGAATACATTGTCAGGAAATAACAAGTACAATCGTACTACTGTGCATTAGGATTAATACTAATGTTAAGAGTAATTAGACTTTAGGTTAAGAATATGCATAGGTTACTGTTAACTGTTCAAAATATTATACTTAGTTTTTGGCGTAGCCTATATTGCGCTATGTCAATAAACATACGGATATTGTTCCTTTTTGTGTTATACCACAGGCATCCCAGCACGGTTATACAGTATAAGCTTTTTATATGTGATTAAGCAATATTGTCACAACTTCTAAATGACTATTGACTAGCTGTAAAAATTAATTCTACACTATGTTCTACACCAATTTATGCGACGCGAACATGCTATCTTACAACATAAGCACAATCACATTATACACATTTACTGCAGCATTACTGTAAAAACGTAAAGGCACAGATAAATGACTTTCCTCCTGTTCATATTTTGAATATTGCATCCTTTCGCTTCTAGTGTTGTAGGTATCCTCACCCGGGGTACTTTTATCCCTAGGGATATTAGTGTGGGGATACTAAAGCCACGGGGATGTTCGTATCAGTGTGACACCGCTTTCAACATTCAAAATGGCGCCCGATGAAAACATTTAGATGTAATTAAAAGGTTGGTATAAATTTACACAAATAGTTCAGGCGTGCTCCCTTGGCGGATCCGTAAACCAATGAATAAAAAAACTCTCGCCTAAGGTTGGCAGCAGGTGGACAATTTGTCGACGCTGACCAAAAATAACGGCTCATTTCTTCTTGAGTTGCCATTTTCGCGTCGAAGAGCAAAAATATAGACTTTCGGAGAATATTTTAGCTGTTTACTATCAAATATGTTTGTGAAACAGTTGATAATCTCACTGAGGAAGGCCAATTACGGTTTCTGAAAAGCTAAAGTACGTCGAAATCAGCTTTGGAATAGACTATATTTTCACCGGGGAAACATGAACTAAATGGATATTTACATCAACACTAAATTTTGCTCGTGCCTACGGAGCTAGTTGGATTAAAACAGATGTTAAGAAGTAAGTGAAAATGTGAACTTTGTGCATTATACTTTCATTAAAATGTTTCAGAAGGTCTGCTAATGCCAAACGACACGTGTAACAGAGCTGTCAATATACCCATATTTCAATGTTTATGTTGAAATGACCCATCTTCTTTGAGGTATAGCTTAAAAATTAGGGTATGCTCATCACTTGAAACTAGCTTTAAATCAAAGTTTTATCTATAGTCTTTTTATTAGAATTAAAATCATTCATGGGAAAAATGTGCCAAAGGGTTGAAATTGCCCTTGTAAATATACACTATTTTTGACATGTTTGGGTTAGTATTTTGAAAAGGTGTTCTGGAAGGAAAATATGTCTTGAACAATACTGGTTGACCCTTAAATTATAACTAGTGTTATGTAAATCACGGAAAATTGAAAAAAATCTGGTCCATACACAATAGTTGGATTTTATGAGGTCCCGAATGGGGCTTATTTCAATGTTTAATCTGTTTACCTGGAAAAAGATTGAATAAGTCAAGAATTTGACTATGCTCATCACCCAAAACCAGGTTTTTCTAATTGCTTTTTCACATGGGTTTGTGGCAATACCAGTTATGCGACCACGAAAAATGCGCGCGGCACTTTTTTTGGACACTGAAGATGGTGACATTTGATATTGTTATGTATTGCCATCCTCTTATCATAGCACAACTTAACTTATTTTAGTGAGTTTGTTGAAGAATTGTGCTCACTGTATGCCTGTAGTATCTTAGATTTTTTCATAGCATTATATGATAAATTTAAGTTCTGTTTTCTTTTATTTTTAGGTGATAGTATCTGTTCACATGTGTGTTGGTATCAAATTTTGCACAAGATTAAATTATTATTTCACATTCCTTTGTTGAAATATCCAAATAAATGGAATATGACATCAAGCTGGAGGACTAAATCCTGTTTCCAAACTTGTTTTTGTTAAAATAGAAAATAATAACTTATTATGTGTTAAGTTCTTTGAATGTTTGCATGGCGATAAAATATAATTGTTTTTGTTTGTGGAAACACCACGTAAATTTATTACTGCAAAGCTTTCGATCCGTAAGCCCGGATCTTCATCAGTGCTAATAATATGTGACTTAATTGTTTTTGTTTGTGGAAACACCACGTAAATTTATTACTGCAAAGCTTTCGATCCGTAAGCCCGGATCTTCATCAGTGCTAATAATATAGCTAAGAACTTAATATGTGACTTGTTTAATTCACACGCTCTTTTTATATACAAGAGTGTCGTGATCTGTTGGCTCGCGTCATTTGAAATTTAATTAAACGGTACATCAACCACGTCATTTCAAACGTAGTGAAGTGATGCATCCAAGACAATAGTGAGCTTAAGCAAGTGACGTTTTTGACAACACGGACGGCATGAGTAACGTCAGAAGACTGGGTCAAGGGCTGTGATTGGTGAAAAACGTCAACTTTACTTCCGGTCGACGTCCGTGTTGTCAAAAACGTCACTTGCTTAAGCTCACTAATAGAATTAATTTTGCACATTAATAAAGAGAGCACGCCACGTACTATCTAGTGGCTTTCCCTCCTGATCTATAGTATTGTGCTTCTCGATTTCAATTGACTCTCTCATTTTGCGAGAGAACTTATGACTATCAATCGCCAAAATGGTTGCTTCGTCCCATTTTATACGATGGTCGTAAGTCCAAGTATGTTTAGCCACAGCAGATTTATCTTGCTCGGCTTTCTCGCAATTCGTCTTGTGTTCCTTAAGACGTACTGAGAGATTTCGACCAGTTTCACCAATGTAAACCAGACCACATTCACAAGGAATGCGGTACACACCAGGTTTCCGAGATTCGTTTACGTTGTCCTTATGTGTGGAAAGAGCTCGAAACAATTTGTTTTCGCTGGAATGGTATACCTTTATACCTGCTTATTTGTGTGAAGCCGGACCAATATATGGTAGACAAACAGACGACTGAAATTCAATCTTCTGTTGTATACTTTGTGGCGTTTTCATAGCATTATTTATGAAATGCCGTGGGTAACCATTCATTTTTAGAACATTTCTTAAATGTTCTAATTCATCGTCAATGTTACTTACCTCACAAATTGTTTTCGCTCGGTTGATGAGTGTCTTGCACACAGAGTTTTTAATACTAGGATGATGAAATGAATTATAATGCAGATACCTGTCTGTATGTGTTGGTTTCCTATAAACCTTATGTCATTATGTGTTGTTCTAATAAAAAGTATTGTTTTTGATATGCATATTTAATTTTTGAAATTACACATCATTCTTTGTTAAAATGTGTACCAGGAATACTGAAATCGTTCAGATCAGCTAACAATACCTTTGTAACTTATATAGCCAAGTGTTCTATCTATTTCTGTTCAGATTAAACAAATGATGGGTAAAATAATAGATTAGATTTTTGCCAAAAAATGAGCTTGCCTGTTTTCAAAGCATAAAAAGCAATAAAATAAAGCAAAAGTACTTATTTTTACTGTAAAACCTTTGGAATGCATAGCTCAATGTTTTCCACTAAATATTACAAAGTTTTCGTTCATTAAAATGTTATTTTATCAGTTTTAAAACCAGATAAATTCACGAAACACTCCTAATATATGTCGCCATATTGATTTTCTTTACGCATGCTCAGACAAATTGCCCACCTGTTGGCAGCTATATCTCAACTGACGAATATACGACTTCGGTAAAACGCAAGCATAATGTATATATGTGAACAATGCTTTTCATTGAGTGCTTGCGGCGCACGACAAATGACCGAGGAATGGGTCGAGCCAGAGGCCGAGCTTAATATAATTTGACTTTTGGTGCATTTTACAAGCAGTTTTGGGCTTCCTATGGTAAAAGCATACCCGTGACGTCACTGAGTATACATGTTAGGATAATTTCAACGTCGATCTTTTGAGTAAAATTGTTTACTATGTAATATCTTCTACTTATTCTCGTGCGTTTATAGTGCGATAGTGCACTCGGGGAATGTTGGGGGAATACTCGGGAAGCGTGTAAAACACTCTGTATCATACCATAAACGCACGCGACTCGTTTTCTATTTCTTAAATATTAAATGACATTCAAACACTCATTAATAATTCATAAGCTAATTGGCAAACCATGTCAACCATAATATATCACGTGCAGTGGCTTTAAACCTGATAGAATACTCCTAATTAGTATTCTTTATATAAAGAATACTAATAAAGCAGTATTTTTATTGAATTTGTATAGTCGTGTTTGAAGCCGTTTAATAAACTCGCAGGACGTGTTTTATTAGGTCTAAAGCCACTCGCGCTGCGCGCTCGTGTCTTTAAACCTAATAAAACACTCCTGCTCGTACAGTACATAAGTAATGAGTACATAAGTAATGAGTACATAAGTAATGAGTAAATGATGGTAAATATTTAAATGAGTAATGATTATCTGTATTGTCCCCCCACTTCTGTTTTGCTGGCTAAGCCACTGCTTTAATTAATTGACAAGTTAATTTATTTAGAAGTTCATATCAAAATTTGATATGAACTTTTGTCTGCACATATCAATGAGCAATAACCTTATTCGGGGATGTACCATTCATTAAGCTCTTGTATTAGGCCCTTGTTCCATTTGCCCACTGAATTTAGTGATAGTTCATAAATTTTTGTGTGCCAGCATGCTGTCATTTGTAGCTGTATCTGTATCTGCCCTAGTGTATTTTTTAGTTTTTCACCATTTTTAACCAGTAATAAATGACTGAAAAATTTTAGACAAAGGGAAAATATATCGATTTTCAATTTTTTGTTTTTAGAGTTTAGACAAATCAACTTGTTATCTTTTGTAGTGTAATTTCCATTTCTAATTTAACATCAGAACTTTATTTTAAAGACCATGTAAAGTCCGTTCTGCACAGGCGTACATTCCATTGGAATGTTGTTAATATTTCGCACCTTCCGAACTTTGAATTGAATCTCTAGTCTGTATTTATCATTTACAAGCATAGCGAACCGAAAGAGTGTTGAAAATTCAGTATAGTATATATCTAATCATATTTTACAACTGTAACACTGAGTTCAAAATGTAAACAAAGCGCTTGTTTACATTACGGACTTTACATGGCCTTTAATTCTTTCTACACATGGAGGTACTCGTTAATTTTTAATGAACATGAGTAACACGTTATAACACGCCAAATGAAATAAATGTCATGGCCACTTAGATTGACTAAAGCAAAAGAAATCTTGTGTGATAAAAAGAAGCGACAGCAGTATGATTCTTGGAGGCGTTCAGGGCTGGATATTTCATTTGATGTGTGGCTCAAGACAGACCAGTCTAATCACATGTCAATGCATTGGGCACCCCATCCAAAGAAGAAAAAGATGATTGAAAACTGTGAGGCTCACGTCGCCGGTAAGTATATTGTTCCAATTCTTAAAGTAACCGGGAAGAGTAAGACAGATTTGCAAAAAAGTAGTGGAATATCTAAGTGTAATGTATGTACTGTCATGTGCTGTATTTTTTCGTATACAATGGCGTACAAAGTCACGAGACGTGCGGCTAAATCCCGACTTCGCACCCAGACATTTAAATGTGTCGGAGCCTGTATGGGATCTACCTTAATATACCAATTTTTCGTCCTATTTTTCCTTCCGTCTTTCGTTCGATTCACTGAATTTTTCCACAAAAAAATATCTTAGGACAAAACTCTGTTACGAAGAAAATTTTCAAAAAAAGGTACACTGTGGCGCACGTGCATCTACTGGCATGGTAGCATCACAGATCAGTTGGTAACATGAATACTTAGAAACTAGAAATACATGCATGCGTGCACCCTCGCCTTGCGGGCAAAACCAGGAAGACATTTAACAGAAGAGCCAGTGCCATACGTTGAGCTCAACCAATGGTGGAACATGGATATAAGGGCAAGTGTGATTGACGAATCTGGGATAAAGTCAAATTGGGATGAGTTAATACATCTTAGCAAGATTCGTTTCAACTCTTTTTCAATCACTATGTTCTCTGCCACTTTTGATAATGCAGATGTCGAAGAAATTGGCCTCAAATCTTTATTAAAATCGATATCATGGACGGTGGATCCTATGGGTATAGAGGAAATATCAGCAAGCTTCCAAACATACTTTAGTGACAGTGAATTTTATTTAAGCATGGAGGTCTGTTATCTAAATTGAGATGATCTTCCCAGCCGCCGTGACATTTGAATTATTTACAATATTACAAGGAAAAGGACAAATTGAAGCTATATACAAATTATTTCTGCACTACAGTTTATTTTGGCAAATTTGTGAAGAAGTGGAATCTCTAATTTCAATTGGTATTAAATTCCATACCACTGTTCCATTATTCAAGACTATTTTTCAATTTAAATTTGCTCAATAAATGGCCGTAAAAGATAAGATGGGCCTAATTTGTGGAATACTTTGAACATTAGACAAGATATTTCCTTCATTCGCCTATCGTCTTGTGTCGGCCAGTTTAAGTTATTGAAAATTTGGGTAGAGCGTGTTTCATAGTTGCTCCTAGGAATTATTCGAGCTGCTCGATTCTGTAATTTTTTAAGTGTATCGCGTAAACCTTTTCTGCAATTATCCCACACAGAACTACAGTAATCAAAATGCGGGAGAATGATAGACGAGTATATGTCAACTAGCATGTTAATTGGCACTAGATCACGAATACGTCTTAACATTCCTAGGCCTTTGAATACTTTTTTGGACAGATAATTTACGTGCTCCTTCCGCGATAACAGTCAATCACGAAAAGAGGTGTTCAAGATGTTGGCAATTGGAAAAGCCAAGATATTCCTTCAGGGTCCAGTTGGGGATCTCATCTGGGTCACCATGCAGCGCATGATGTACTAACCTCTCTGAATAGTTTTCCATTACATTTACAAAGGCTTCATTTACAAAGGCTTCGTTAGACCTTAGGTCACGTTTGTTCGTTTTGGCGGTGCCACAATGCTGCTTAACTTCCCACCTCGAATCCCCCGATTTTGTGTCGCACAGATCGTTGACCTTATTCCAATAGTAGATTTTTCAACATCGTTTGCGTTCGCGGTTTACCTTTAATTCGTATTTATTTTAGCTTGCTGTTCATCTTGGGTCGATCGGATGTCTGAACTCTAATTGATCGTTCTGGCATGATAACATTCAAACCGAACGAACGAACGAACGAACGAACGAACGAACGAACGAACGAACGAACGAACGAACGAACGAACGAACGAACGAACGAACGAACGAACGAACGAACGAACGAACGAACGAACGAACGAACGAACGAACGAACGAACGAACGAACGAACGAACCAACGAACGAACGAACGAACCAACGAACGAACCAACGAACGAACCAACGAACGAACACGTGGTTTCTACGTTTGCGGTCCCCCCTAAATAATTGATAAACGGTAATTAATATATAGCTTCGTTTGGGACAAGGTCTTTCAGCCACGTTTCACTAAAAAAGAGCGATGTTGGTCCTGTAAAGTATGTCATGATATGTTTTGGCGCAAGCCACATCGTATTTGACAGCAACAATGAGGGAACAAAGAGTGATCGCTTGAGTGGGGATGGCCTTTGTCTTAGTTGTTCATGTTCATAATTGTTGATTTTCGATTTGTAAAATGCTGAGAAACTACAGTTCTGATATTGCTATATAATTCCTTTGGACGACCACTACGTTTCCTTCTACGTTTCCCTCCAATACTTCAGATGAGATTATATTATGTGGTTTGTGTAACGACACACAATGACAACCAGCTTGAAGTTTCCATAATTTCCTGATAAACAGCAGCGAGGGTTGACAAGCTGCAAAACATGTTTCAGATCGGAAGAGAACAGTGTCGGGTGGTATATCGATCAAGAACGCAGTAGAACCATTGTTGGTTGAAGTAAGAGAAGGGGAAGTCATCAAGACCGACAATTGTATGCCAACGGAAAAGTATAAGAAGAAGAAAGAGAACAAAGATGGATGGAAAAGAGAATGCTATTGAGTATGGACAGTTTATCAGGGAAAAAATGAAGATATAGATAAGGATAAAATGTGGAGTTGGCTAAAGCTACGTTTACACGCTGCGATTAATCGTGTACGATTCGTTTTCTGGCGTATATGCATGTCATTGAGTAAACACGCGTAAGCTGCCTACTTTTGAAATTTCTTTTTAACGAATCGGCAATGAATTATGGCACCAGCACTCATTTTAATACTGGCGAATACGAATCGTACACGATTAATCGTAGCGTGTAAACGTAGCTTAAAAAATAGAGTTAAAACCAGAAACAGAAGCCTTGATATATGCAGCACAAGAATAGGCACAACGAACCAACTACACCAAGTTCAATATCGATAGGTCTGTAGATCCACCGTTATGCACGTTGTATATATATATATATATATGAAAAGAGGCGAATGTGTGGGACATGTGAGTGCAAGAAACTCGCCCAACGAGAATATTAAAAAGACGGCGTGATAACATGGCAAGGATTATACATGCACGGGTTATTATGCAGAAAGTAAGAGTTGGATAGGGCGAAAAAGGGGTTGGGCATGAACCGCAGGGAGTAGTAAAATCAATTATAATACCGGGTGTCTCAAAAAAGTATCGGTGTTTGATTTGTTATACCGTTAAAATTGGACAAGGAGTTTCAATCAAATAGACTTCACTGAATTCAGAAAGGCCTAACTTAAATTTTGATATATGACTTGAAGGTATTTGAGCAATATTGAATGAAATACTACAGTTTCATTTCGAAGAAGCAATTTTGAAAATGCTTAAAATTACATTAAATCGGCCTATCAAATTAACATTTAATTTAATGCTGTTCTTGTCAACACAACGCACGATAAATAATATTTACACATTCGATGATTTATTCATCTGAAAAGCATGTCCTTGAACACCTATACACACAGGGGGTCCAACTAAGAGCCGTGTTATGAATATGAATATGAATATGAATAAAACATCATATTAATTAAACGTAATATGAATAAAACATCATAACGTAATATATTTAAATTATTGCACTTGTATAAATCATAAGAGCATTTACAGTGAATAGCTTCAAACATACACAACACTCTTCGCAGTGCTTTGAATTCTGGGCTTCCAGGCACTCGTCGATGTTTCATCCCTTTATTATTTTCTTTATTGTGTATTCAATACGCGTGTTAGTCCGCACACTGCCCGCAAATCGCAGACTTCAACACTGAGCTATATATTTCATACGTAATTCTAATACATGACTTCAATAAGACCCGGGATGGGCCCCCTGTGGATATGGTAGTAGTTAAGAGAGAAGAGTGGACGTGTTTAATAATCGATATCATAGACAAGTAGTATCAATGAAAAATATAGAAGTAATCCTAGTGGTAGTTTGAGCGTTAGGCGCTGTAAGTAAGAAATTTGAAAATAAATCAAACGAATTGGTATATCTGTAAAACTAGAGCAAGTACAAAAAACGACGCTCGGAACAGTTGAAAACTTAAAAGAGTATTGGAAAGCTAGACATCCCAGTAACACCTTCGCCTAGTGGCTGTAGGCAGTTGTTGCTGACGAACACCGGATTTACATAAAACCGTGTGAAGTAACAAAATATAAGACGCCGGCTCAGGCGTACATTCTTGCTCTATAAGGGTTAGAATTACTTGAGGGAGCTAATTAAGGCTGTGTGGTTACCCTGGGATGATACTATATGCAACGCGCCGGTCAGATGGAACAAACGTGTAACATATTGCACCAAGCAATGTTGCGGTGTAGTAATGTCTTCTGTGCATATATATATATATATATATATATATATATATATATATATATATATATATATATATATATATATATATATATATATATATATATATATATATTTATATATATATATATATATATATATATATTTTGCATCATGCGCATTGTTTGTAAAGTGATGGCTTGTATTGTCGGACCACATTTATAATATTGATAATTACATTTCGCCACTCTTCGCAGTGGCCATATTGCGAAATCACGATTACAAGTGCGCAATGCATTGCTGGGTCAAGGAAGTCCAAAACGCAACCTACAAAGATTTAACAGGACGAAACCTAGACTCGAGCTCCCCTGGAGCACGAGCAATAATGATAATGGTAAGGATAAGGATGATACTAAACACGCGACTTTTTGAAAGGTCATGCACATGTACAAATGTCGCGCTGTTGGAGAACAGCCTTTCTTTCTTGAGATCTCGAATGTGAAGCTGTTTAGACTGCATTTTAGACTGCCGTTCTATATTTCATTGAAGAACCATGCACCGACATAATAAACCACTGAATATTATACATGCGTGTCGTCCATGTTGACAGTCCATGCTTTGTGTTGTGTTGTGTTGTGTTGTGTTGTGTTGTGTTGTGTTGTGTTGTGTTGTGTTGTGTTGTGTTTTGTCGTGCTGTGTTGTGCTGCTTTGTAATTTGTTTTATTATTTTATAGAAGACACGGATAAATTTGCAACAGAGAATACCGAAAAGACGTCTGCAAGACAGGTTCCTGAACAAAAAAGTAGTTGTAGTAAGACAATAGCGTGGGAAAGAAAAAGTAGTTTGGGCAATTCTAAACTGAGTAGATTTCGAAATTACATGATATAACTAGAAAATACATGCATGCAGAAACCCTCGCCGGCTCGCCTTACTGACAAAACCATTATGTTTTTTGAACATGAAGTATTGAAAGTAGTTCTCATGGTAACACACTAATTTTGGGAATAGTTTTAAAATTGAAAAATTCCTCCAAAATATCACTTTTAATTACAAAATGATCAATTTCCCAAACATTTATATGCTAGGTATGTATAGGTTATTTTGAGGCAACGAGGGGATATGTGATTTATTCACCGAGGCACGTAGCGCCGAGGTGAATAAACACATATCCCCGAGGTGCCTCAAAATAACATACTTATTTTTCACACTGCGAGGTCGCGTTAATGAGTCAGAATAGAAATAATTCTTAATGCCATATTGCCTTCGTTATGTTGTTTTTTTTTCTCATTTTTTGTGCTGCGGAGACATTGCAGGTGAATATTAGAGGGGATTATTAATTGCAGGTGAATATTAGAGGGGATTATTAAACGGAAATTGATTAGAGGGGAATATTATATTGAATATATTCCCCGATAAGAACAAAGGAAACCGAGCAGGGTGAAAAATAAGTAATTATATGTTCAATTTAATGTAATATTATACCTCAAATTCAAATTGTCCAATGAAAAAACATCATTTGTACCACGTGATAATGTGATTTTTACGGTATTTCACTCAAATTCATGATTTCGCAATGCAGCGTGAGATATATCATTTATAGACCCTCCGCTCGGGAGATTCGGCGTAATATTTCCCGAAGTGCTGATATTTTCCGAGGGGCTTTGCCCCAAGGAAAATATCATCACTGAGGGAAATATCGCCGAATCCCCCGAGCGGAGGGTCTATAAATGATATATTATACCGAAAGTTAATTAAAGAACCCACCAAGTTCAGAATAAACTTTAAAACTTGAAGCGAATACAATTTTTAATTTCGTATGTATACCTGAGTTTTTGACGCTTTCTCTTTAAAATATTTGAACAAGTATCCTTTGGATCGTTGAAGGTAACATACGTCTTGAAAATGTTTGATTAACTTAAGTCAATATATCTTCCGTACGAAATTACAAACAAAAAGTCAAAAACAACAGCTCCCGAACGCCATATTGTTTCAGAGCGTAGTGTCTACGCGTCACGCGTGACCGTGGTATACTATAATATCCCACGGTGGATCTGCCGTGGGATATTATAGTATCTCACGCTGGATTGCGAAATCATGAATTTGAGTGAAATACCGTAAAAAGTCACATTGTCACGTGGTACAAATGATGTTTTTTCATTGGACAATTTGAATTTGAGATATAATATTATAATATATTATTGTATCTCACGCGTGACGCGTGGACACCACGCTCTGAAACAATATGGCGTTCGCGAGTTGTTGTTTGTAATTTCATACAGAAGATTTATTGATTTAAGTTATTAAACCAAAGATTTTCGAGACGTATGTTACCTTCAACGATCCAAAGGATACCTGCTCAAATATTTTAAAGAGAAAACGTCAAAAACTCGGGTATACATAAGAAATTAAAAATTGTATTCGCTTCAAGTTTTAAAGTTTATTCAGAACTGGGTGGGTTCTTTAACTTTCGGTATAATATATCATTTATAGACCCTCCGCTCGGGGGATTCGTCGAAATATTACCCTCAGTGATGATATTTTCCTCGGGGCAAAGCCCCTCGGAAAATATCATTACTTCAGGTAATATTCCGCCGAATCCCCCTCGCTCCGCGTCTATAAATGATAAAAATTCAACCACAAGTTTTAAAATGTTCTTAAAGGAGGCTCCCTACAGTTTCCAATATATGTCAGTGTTTTAAAGGGGCCCTACAGTCATTTTTCACTCGAAAAGCCACCTTAAGTAAGGGACTCCACGGAGATTCGTTTGGCTGTATCTTACATGCAGTATCCATGAGTATGAGTACTTCCGCACACCGGAAGACGCATGCATGCCGTGGTGCGCATGTCAAGTAACGACAATAACAAAAAAGTGTAAACAATACTTAATTAAGATGACTTTTTGACAAAAAAATGACTGTAGGGCCCCTTTAAACTAAAACCTATTTAATTAATTAATTTGAATTTAAAAATAACGATTTTTTTACACAAGCCATTGTTTCATCTTATATAAAAGAGTTATTTTAACCCACAATCGCTACTCTTCGCGTTACAATGACAACATGACGTCACCATCTATATGGCCTTTTTCAACCACAAGACAGTGTAGTTTTCGAGAAACTGAATTTGAGTCTTTCTAGTAGAAGCTAAAATACAGTCTTAAAGGCTGGAATTTAGTTTCTCGAAAACTACACTGGCGATTTTCAAATAACTTTCAAAAAGGATTCAAAACGTCATAACAATGTATTTTCTGCAATAAAAAATGGTAGGTCACCGTGCTTATTTGTCCGCTAAGACGGCTTTTTTGGTTAATATAGGCCATATAGATGGTGACGTCATGTTGTCATGGTAACGTGAAGAGTAGCAATTGTGGGTTAAACTTACTTTTTTAAATACACAGCCAGAAATCTCACAGGCCTGTCGCAAGCTGTTGATTTTACCGGCTTGCGGCAAGTTGTCAACAAGTCGCGACAGGTCTGTTGGTTTCGTCAGGCGGTAACAGGTTTGCGGGAACAGATCTGTCGCAAGCTGTTGACAACAGAGCCGTAGCGACTTGTTGAAACAACCCGGTACAAACCTGTTACTAACAAGAGATACGGTCTGACAGGACAACTTGCGGCAAGTCTGTTGAAATCAACAGGTTTGTTACAACTTGTTCCAACAGACCCTGTCGCGAGTTGTTTTTTCAAGTCTGCAGCAAGCTTGTTATCAGACCTGCGACAAACCTGTCCACAACAAACAATTTTTGTCCTGTCACAACAAGTTTCAACAAGCCTGTTGTTGGGAAACAAATCGAAAATGTGAGTAAAGAGAAAAATCGCACGAAATGGACACTTCCGGCTTCACTTTCTCATTCAATCATTGTCATTGGTGGCAATATTAAATCATATAGGAGAGACTATAGTCTATAGTATATATTCTCTGATTAAATGCAAAAGCCGCTGTTTTATTTTTAAAAAATAGTTCCGATTTCCAAAATCCATATCAATGACGTAATCATGTTTACGGGCCG